>APFE030086725.1:97966-133066 GCA_000404065.3 Pinus taeda
CGAGACTACTAGCTTGATTTTTCATTATATTCCTTTCAATGTTACAATACATATTTATACATGCCGAAGCATCCAATACCATGGACCGAAAAACCATCACGTCCAATACCATGGACCAAAAAACCATAGATCCAATACCATGGACCGAAAACCATCGCGTCCAAAAAACATGTGCGAAAATCATGCACAAAACCATAGGTGGGTCCGCCCAACCTAACATAGGGTCCAAAACCAAAATTTTCCGGGGCGCTGCCCCGGACCCCATAAAGTGGGGTTACGGGTACCCCTCAAACCCCCTGTTAAATATGTGGAAAGAATATAACACAATCCAAAACTAAGGTAGTATGGGAGGGTGCTGGAACTAGGCTTCTGCACCCTAGGGATGCCTTGATGAAGTTTGGGAAGTTCGCGAACCGATGCTATGCGTTTGCGCTACTCCACGCAGCCGTCTGTCCTTCGCAACTTGTGCAACTGATTCCGCATAACTCTGTAAAGAGCGCGAAGAGGTGTTGTCTAGATCCTTATTCCTTACTGTGCTTTTATTATAGATCTTAACTTAATTATGTGGGCCCAATTTTCTCATTAATCATTCAACATTCATAACAAGTGCACGCAATCATAAACTGTAAAGAGGTGCATAAATATAACAAAAGCATAGACACAGAATATTCCAAAATCAACTTATCTTTTATTAATTCTATGTCCTAGTACAATCCCAACTCTGCCCTGTGCACTCAGTTGCATGGGTCCGCGCACACAACTGCGGACTCTACCAGGCCTCTGCACACTTAGCTGCAGAGCCTCTTCCTACTACTACAACCCAAGGCTCGTACTTTTAGACTCAGAGCTAATTCATTATCCAAAACCCATATGACTTCTCACAACTTAAAACTTGCTTTACCCTTAGAGCCTCGCTCTATTTATACAATCCCATGGTCCGCAGACCATGGGTAGGCCGACATACCATATATTAAATTATATTATTTTAGGGTGGACAACCCTAGACTCTCACGCTCCCCGCCCGCATTTCGCGAGGACTTTACATTACACTTAACCAAAATTCGGGCTTCAAGCCCCAAAAACATACTATGGGGGGATCCGCTGCCCAACATGCCCCCAACACAATCATCGTGACTCGTCTTGAGTCACTCTACTAGTGTGGAGATCCTTGCGCGAAGTCCATCCAACTGTGCCTGTGTGGCTCGAAGGTCCGTAACCCACCATGCTGTCGTCATCTAGATATGCTCCATTTTTTCTTTGGAATCATCTGCATCTAACTTGATTCTCTACTTTGATGTTAGCTTCTAGTACCTGTGTTTATAGTCCCTCACCTCTGTTCAAATTATCAAGTCGCGAAGACTATGCTTTGATCAGTTAGTAAGACAGCCGGCCCACCCATGTAGGGCTTCAGGCGACTCCCATTTACTCTTCCTTGGAAGGGCTCTCCATTAAGTTTGACTAGTTGGACCGCGCCTCCGTCAGTGACCTCCTTTACCACATACGGTCCCAACCAATGCATTTTGAATTTTCCAGGAAATTTTTTGAACTTGCTATCATATAGAAACACTAAATAATTTACCTTGAATGTGCGCAACTTGATATGGTGATTGTGCCAGGCTTTCTAGCACTATTTCTGGACCTTCTGATGGAATCCCACCAGAAACCATTCTTCTTCAAGTTCTTCCAATTGCGCGAATCTCTCTTCCAAGGCTTCATGGTCTGACATGCCTGTAATTGTTGTTATCCGCAAACTGGGTACGATGTATTCCATTGGAATGATTGCTTCCATGCCGTAGACTAACCTGAAAGGTGTCTCACCCATCAATTTCTTCCACGTGGTTCTGTATGCCCATAATGCGGTAGGGACGCGTAGGTCCCAGTCGTTTCGCTGCATGTTACATACCTTGGTCATCGCAGTCCCCAAAATCTTGTTGAATGCTTCTACTGTCCCATTAGGTTGCGAATGGTATGGTGTACTTTGTTGATGATACACCTGGAACTCCTCGGTGAGTGCGCTGATAGTTTCATTTAGGAAGTGTGTTCCACGGTCACTCATTAAAATTTTCGGGCAACTAAACTGTGTCAACACATTGTCGAACAAAATTTTCAAAGTTGTGGCAGCCATGCAATCCTCAACCGACTGTGCTTCTGCCCATCAAGTCAGGTACTCTATCATGGTGATGATGTAGTGTGCACCCATCTTCCCCTAAGGTTTGATTGGTCCCACAAAGTCTATTGTCCACCATAGCCCAGCGCGAAGAATCTTCTGTGTCGTCACAAGTCCTACATAGTGTCCTCCTGCAAACCCCCCATGTGCTTCCATGAGGATCCGTCCTCGTTCAAATTCAAGTACATATCTTCGCAATATCTCATCGTTTCCCATTTTGTAGAGGTGCCCTGCGATGACAGAAAAGTCCACCACACGTACCACCAATTCCTTTTTCTGTTGGACTGAATATTCCTTCGGTGCAGTCCCTGTGGTTAAAAAATGGATTATGTCTTCAAAGTGGTCGTCTGCGACGCGCACTGCAAAGAGTTGTGCATCAGGTAGGCCTTCTTCCAAATTTGTTGGCTCCTCGCCTATCTCAATTCATGATAAGTGATTGGGTCCTGCATTTAGCCGTCTCGGGTTTATGATGACCTCGAAGTCATATTCTTGAAACAGTAACAGCCATCTACAGATGCGCCCCCCCAACACAGGCTTGTTTACCAGGTATCTCAATGCAGAATGATCGGTATACATCTTGAAATGCCTACCAAGTAAATAGTGTTGGTATTTCTAAAGCGTGTATACCATTTCCAATCCTTTGCACTCATTAGTAGAATAGTTATTTTCAGCTTTGGACAGTCGCTGGCTCGCGAACGTGATCAAGTGATCCACGCCTTCCTGCGTAAGTACAGCTCCCACCACAATACACGACGCATCAACATGTACATGAAATTCGATGTCCCATTTTGGGAAGACCAAGATGGGAGCGGATGCCATTTTTTACTTGAGAACATCCAAACTTTTCTTCCAATCATCGTTCCAACAATATGTAGCATCCTTTTTCAATAGTTGTTCCATTAGCGCTGTTTTTGTGCATAACCCTTGATAAACTTTCTATAGTAACCAGTGTGCCCCAAAGTGGTGCGTAGTTGTTTGACACTTCATGGTGCTTCCAGATTGAGAATAACGGAAATCTTCGCGGGGTCCACCATCAGGCCTTGTTTGCAGACCACATGGCCGAGCAAGTTTCCAAAGGGGACGAGGAAGGTGCACTTTTTAAGATTCGGCACAATCTGGTGTCATCGGCAAGTATCCAACATCAAACGTAAGCTTACTATATGGTGTTTAACTAACCCAAATATAGTCCAATCGTCCAGATAGACCTCCAAGAACTTGTGGATGTATTCCTTTAAAGTGGCCACCAATATGCGCGAAAATATCACTGGCACGTTCTTCAGTCCAAAGGGCATAACGGTGTATTGAAAATAGCCCCATTCGATTGCGAAGGTTGTCTTGCTCCTATCTTCCGGCACGATCTTGATCTGATGGTACCCTGAGAAGCCATCCGTGAATGAGTAAGCTTCCTAACCGCCAACATTCTCCAATACTTCATCTGTAAACGGTGTCAGGGAGGGATCATGAACATAGGCGTCGTTAAGATTCCTGAGGTCCATGCAGATTCTAATTTCGCCCTTTTATTTTTTCTCCTATACTACCATAGGACTCACCCAGTTAGATTCTTCCACTGGTTCAATAATTCTAGTTGTAAGCATTTTGTCTAATTCTTCGCAAACTTTTTCTTTATACTTCGGATTCAAACGGTAAGGTCGTTGCTTAACTAGCTTCGCATCCAATTTCAGAGTGATATTCATCATCCTTAAATCACCAATGATCCCCTTTAATTCCATGATTTTGTTTGGGAACAAATATTGATATTCGCGGAGTAACTCAACGACCTTATCTACCGTGGCATCGTCCCAATATTCCCCAAGCATCACATACTTCAACTCTGCGTCTATACCAATGTTTACCTGCTTTGTTTTTAGTGGTGCAGTGATGTTAGGATCATCAATTGATGGTCCTCGAACTTCATGACACCCTTTGGTTTCTGGAATATTAATATTTTGGGGGTCGTCATCGTTCTCCTCTACTTGTACGTTATAACATTCTAGGGCACTACTTAATTGGGTTTCCCATGCTAGTTGAACTACTTCCCGTGGTTCCTGTGGTATTTTGAAGATGGCAGCTTTTATGGTTTGCAGCGCGTCATTAACAGTATCCAACCATCAGTCTTCAAATGTGAATGTTAACAAAAATCCCTCACGCAAGACATCCCATTCACCCATACCATATCGAAGTTTCATCTCAGTATACCAATTCATGGGTATGACATCCAGGGTATGGTAGAATAAGTGTACCCATTTAGGCTGAGGTTCTTCTCCATAGGCCTTGGTCCATTTCGCAAGGTGCCTGCGCAGGTCATTGTGTCCATCGTATTTATCTACTATACATAGTTGTGGTTTCCCAAATCGTAGGCACATCATCCTCCTACAGCCGCACTAATCTTCAAAAGTTCCTTGATTTGTTCCCCACCATCGCGTAGGTGTCGCACGTAGCACCCATTTCAACGCATCGAATCGCTATTGTTCTGGTACTGCGCTCTCAAACTTGCTCAAGAATTCATCCACCATTGTCAATCCATCATATGTTGGGAGATCTTGGGCCTGGGTTGTTATGCAATGCAGTGATCTAGTCATCATGTTGCAATTCAGCGTTGTCACCTTGTTCAACCGATTGTGCCAGCATTCGTCTTCTTCATCTGAATCTGAGGTGCAGGAACCTGCATGCTCCCATGAGATCCTTCCATCTGCAGTCAGATTCACCCAATCCTAATCTCGCACAGTTATCTTGTAGATACAATCCAACTCATCGTCGCAACCATCGTAACGCACGGGTTTGGTGTAGCGTGCTCCTTCGATTGGGTCTAGCAGAACGACTATGTGAAGGGACTTTTTCTCTAATATCATCTTCCACTTCTTCAGGTTGATGACTCCATTCATATCAATGGCCCACTCTATTCCTAGCAACGTGGGATAAGGGTTGCTGTCATCGACAATCTCTATTACTTCAAAGTTCGTCTGTGTGCTCACGCCTTCGATATCAACTGTTACCCCTTGCAACCGTCCCATGGGCAAAATCTTCTGTTGTTTTGCCATTCGTAATTTAATAGGGGACCACTGTAACACGAGCCTGCCCATGCATTCCCATGTCTACTTTGGTAACACATTCGTGTTCGAACCTAGGTCTAGGATTACCAGACTCATTTCATACTCGCCAATCTACGTCGTCAATCTCATTTCCCTTCCGGAGTGCAATGCGTGCTTTCCAAGTTTCTAGACTACGCGCGTTTCCCCTGACCCTGTGCACCTAGTGATCAACTTCTCTAGTCCCTTAACTACCTTATTGTCATGCAACAGTTTCATCCATGTCTCCAAAAAGGTAGTTAGCATAGAAGGATCCATCCCTGTCTCTGGTTGATCCTTGCTACCTGAAGTGGAGGCCTCCGCGAATCTCTTCTTAGCTTCCATGAACGTCTCCTTTACGCATTCTAAGTCAAACTCAGGTTCAGGGTGGGGGTGGGGGTGGGGGGAGTTCATGTACAATTTGTAGGGGCCTTGCAAACCCATGTATCTTCCTTAGGTTGCTTCCCCTTATCTTCCCCTGTAGTCTCACCGCTTCTAAGCACTATATCCACATTTGGGTCTTCTTCACGTGGTTCAGACCTCATCGTTTGAATATTTTGAGTCAGAGTAGACTGGAGTACCCCTTTCTCATGCATCTATGCAATCAACGTAGGACAATCTACCATTTCATGATCAAACTGAGCACAGTATGAACAAGATACTCTCGTCGGGTTGGTACAATCGCAAGCATAGTTCCTCGGTCCTCCGCAATTGTAAGAAATCAATTTTCCGCAGCCCCTTCCTGGCCCCATTCCTCCTCCTCCTCAACCTCGCCCTTGAAATCTACCATGAGCCATTCCTGCCACTGGGTTGAGGGCTCGCGTTTCTATCTGCATTCGATAGGTTGGGGTCTGATCCATCATTAACTCGTAGCTCTGACAAGTATGCTCATCGTGGCCCACTAACCTACAGAAATTACAAAACAATTGCTGGGTTGCCGTGTTATACTTTTGCAACAAATGACAATTATCCATCGTGTTCTTTCCTCCTATCTAACAGATTATGCACCATAGTGTGGGTGCTGCACTCGGCCCTGCCTGTGCCTTCGGTCTCAACGGCATTGGCCCTCCTCCTACTAAGTAGTTTGCGAATGCCGAATATTGGTCCTTTTTGTGGCCCTGTCTTTTGCATTTTATGCACCACATCTCCTTGCGTGCCTCTGGCTGCGATGCCCTATCCTGCTTCAAGCTCTGCATTTCTAGGTAGAGATTCCATGGTTGCACGTGGATTTGTTGAACTCCGAGCCCCAGATCTGTATCAGTGTTTCATGTAACCTCATCGCCATTTTCAATGCTTTGATCTGGGTAGCGAGTTTCTGTTACAACAGCTCTGTCCTCAGGTGTGGTGTCGGAGATGCCATAGACCATGCATGATGTTGCGCATCCGTGAGCATCATATTAGCCTCACGGATCGTACTCTTCATCCGTTGATCCAAATCCCAAGGGGTCTCCCCTAGAAGCATCGTGATCTCTTTAAATCCAATGATTGACTGTCTCTAATTTCGGTAGGCTAAATTCTCTGTTCAACGCATTATGGATCTCTGTTATTCCTGCATTTGGGTGATCATTGGAATGCTTGATATACCATGTCAATGCATGATCCTACAGTGCACTCACCAATGTATCCTTCTTAATGATTTCATTTGTGACCCCTTGTTCTTCCCACACTGCTCTCACCATGAACCAGAACTGGTTCGGATCCTCATTCCCTACTCCTCTGAATATGGGTAGCTTAATCGTGCTCACCATGCTAAACTACGGGTTTGGTGGAGGTGGAGTGGGGGAAGATGGAGGTAAAGTAGGTGAAGCAGGTGATGGCGTAAGTGGAGGTGATAGATGCGGAATGCACTGCCTTATCAAACTGACCGCACTTCTCGAAGAAACCCGAGCGAGCTCTTCCTCGCTCTCTTGCGAAGGTGAAATTAAGGGACTGTTTCCTAATCCCTCGCTACGTTTGTAGATCTTTCCGCTCTGTGTCGTTCCAAACGTTAATGTATTCGCATAACCCGCTTTTCATATAACAACATCTTAATCCAAGTATTCAATGATTTAATGTACTTAACTCGCGGTCCCTTGAGAAAACATCGTTCTGCTTCACTATAGCTCATGGTCATGTCTACTGCGAACTTAGTGATAAATCTCCCTATTATCTGGTCGAGCCAATGGTCCATAACTCGCGCGATATTATCTTCTAATGCCTCTATTCTGTGCACTAACTCTGGAGTCCACACTATCAGTTGGTCAAGCTTACACCTTCCCTAGTTGTTGGCTAACCTCACAATCCACTCATACAGTTCAGAAGGAAAGGATGCAAAGAAGATCTCGTGGATTTCCGTATACATGTAGCGATCTAGCCACCTTTTCTTGGATACCTGTGGAGTTTTTTTATCCTGTGTCACGAACTCGTGAAGCTTCTTGTCCAACCACTCTTTAATTTCCTTCTTTGTTGGGTTCCAATGGCATGACATCGGACATCCCTTAGGCAAATCCCGGTCCTGGCAATGGAACCATTTGTTGGCTTGTTGGGGCCTAACCCAAGTTCAGAAGTGATTTAGCCAAACAAAGCCCGAAACTATCGGCCCTTTCGGCAAAAATTCACAGTGCGTGAACTGAGGTCTCACCCGAGGTAGTATGGGAGGGTGTTGGAACCAAGTTTACACACCATAGGGATGTCTTGATGAAGTGTGGGAAGTTCGCGAATCGATCCTGCATGCTTCCTCTGCTCCGCACAGCCATTTGTCCTTCGCAACTTGTGCAACTGCTTCCGCGTAGCTCTGTAAAGAGGGTGAAGAGGTGTTGTCTAGATCCTTATTCCTTACTATGCTTTTATTATAGATCTTAAGTTAATTATGTGGGCCCAATATTCTAATTAATAATTCAACATTCATAGCAAGTGCGCGCAATCATAAACTGTAAAGAGATGCATAAATATAACAGAAGCATAGATACAGAATATTCCAAAATCAACTTATCTTTTATTAATTGTCTATCCCAGTACAATCCCAACTCCACCCTACGCACTCAGCTACAGGGGTCCGCACACATAGTTGTGGACTCTACCAGGCCTCTGCGCACTCAGCTACAGAGCCTCTTCCTACTACTACAACCCAAGACTCGGACTTACAGACTCAGAGCTAATTCATTATCCAAAACCCATATGACTTCTCACAACTTAAAACTTTCTTTATACTTAGAGCCTCACTCTATTTATACAATCCCATGGTCCACGGACCATGGGTAGGTTGACATACCATACATTAAATTATATTATTTAAGGGCGAACAACCCTAGACTCTCGCGCTCCGCGCCCACATTTCGCGGGGTCTCTACATTACACCTGACCAAAATTTGGGCTTCAAGCCCCAAAAACATACTAGGGGGCATCTGCTGCCCAACAAGCTTGGACGTGCTGAAAGAGAAAATGGTCACCACCCCCATCCTAGTCTTTCCGGACTAGAAGAAGTAATTTCATGTGCTAGTGAACACCTCATGTATTGCACTTGGGGTCGTGCTAACACAGGCGGGTGAGGGGGAATTGGAGCATCATATAGCATTCAGGAGTAGGAAATTTTCCAAGGCTGAGAAGAACTATTCCACTACAGAGCATGAAGGACTAGCCATGGTATACGCGCTCCAAAAGTTCAGGCACTATTTGCTAGGTGGACATTTTAAGATGTATACGAATCATTCTGTGTTAAAATACTTGGTTAATAAGCCTGTATTGGAGGGGAAGATCTACATGTGGTTGTTATTATTTCAGGAGTATTACTTTGAATTTATTGTGAAACCTAGAGGATTGAACGCGGGACCAGATCATCTGTCACGCATCGAAATGGGAGAGGAGCTCATTGATTTGGAGGAAGGATTGCCTGATGCATAGCTCTTTGTAGTATGTGTCACCGATAGTCACTTTGAGAATATCATACAATTCTTGACAACAGGGACTGCTCTAGAAGGGTATACAAGCCAGCAGAAGGAGTTAGTGGTGTGTGCAGCAGACTTTTCCGTCATTGCAGGACATCTATACAAAATGGGGTCTGATGAAATATTGCGACGCTATGTACCTAACGTTGAGTGGAGCATCATCCTCTTAGAGGCTCATGGAGGAGCTGCAGGAGGACATTATGCAGGAAAAGCGATAGCGCAAAAGGTTCTGCGTGCTAGTTTGTTGTGGCCAACACTCCATAAGGACGCGAAAGAATATTATAGGGCCTGTAATGCATGTCAGAGGACTGGAAAACCATCACGAAGGGATGAACTGACATTGACACTGCAGGTGACATTACAACTATTCGATAAATGGGTGATTGACTTTGTGGGACCAATTCAGCCTCTAGGGAAGAAAACGGGTGTGTGGTACATCATCACCACGACATAGTACTTGACCAGATGGGTAGAGCCGCATCCTATGAAGGAATGTATCAATGCAACAACTTCAAATTTTTTTTTTGAATACGTATTGACGATATTTGGTTGTCCAAAGATCTTGATGAACGATCGTGGTACGCACTTCCTTAATGAAACAATCAACGTGTTGACGGAAGAATTGCAAGTGTATCATTAGAAGAGAATGCCTTATCACCCACAGGCCAATGGGACGGTGGAATCATTCAATAAAATAGTAGAGAATGCACAAACAAAGGTATGCAATGCTCAGAGAAGTGACTAAGATATGTGCGTACCAACGGTGTTGTGGGCCTACAGAACAACTTGTAAGAAGTTGATTGGGAAAATGCTTTTCAGACTTATCTATGGTGTAGAAGTTGTGATGCCAATGGAATACATTGTACCTAGTCTATACATAGCAGCACTCATATGAATGGCGGACCATAGAGCCTTGGAAGAGAGGCTTGCGCAGCTAGCAAAGCTTGAAGGAGACAGATTTCTAGCTAGATTTCATCAACAAGTTCAAAAGGAGCACGAAAAGGCATGGCATGATCGGCACATTAAACTACGCACCTTCCAGGTAAATGATCCGGTTTTTCTGTGTGATAGCAAGTTTGATAAATTTCCAAGAAAATTTAGGATGCATTGGCTGGGACCCTATGTCATCAGAGAGATTACCGATGGTGGAGCAGTTCAGTTGGTTAAGTTAAATGGGGAGACCTTCCCAAGAAAAGTGAAGGGTAGCCGATTGAAGACATACACTAATGATCTGGCTAGGTGACTATATGAAGGAAGCACAGTCTTAGCACTCCAGGCAGCTGAAAGGAGGTGCGGGACTATAAACTACACTGCCCGTGTTGGGGAACTGCACGATGAAGAAACTGCGCGGAATGAGGAGATGTCATAGAGACCACACGAGCGCGCAAAAGGCTGCACTACCTGGGATAAAACCGTGCAGGTCAACCGGAAAGTGACCGTTAAAGTCATTGTTCATGATTTGACGACAAAAAAATGGCCAAATGGAGTGAGGGGGCAGCATTTAAGACAAAATCTATGGGCGAGATCCTTGAAAATATGCCACCAATCTAGCATTAGTGAACTGATTTGGGGGGAACAGTTCGACTTGAATTCAAAATGGTTTATAAATTACATGTGGTTGCCTAAAAAAGAACACTTGGCATTTTGAGCATTGAGTTGTGGAGCACTCAAATGCGTATGAACTGTGAATTCTTTGAATTTCTAATAGCGAGTTCTGTGTTTGAGAAATTACCAAAGGAGACCCAAGAACTGTTGGATAACGTCATGTCGATACCGGCAGAAACCGTAGATATTGGGGAAGCAGTGACAGCTAAAGGGGCTATGCCAGAGGTTACTATGGAAGTAGAGGGCACTGCTCAGGAGGTTATAGAGATACCCAAGTCGCCACGGTCACCTAAACCAAGGCCTACCTAGACCTAGGAAGGCGCAAAAGGCAAGAAAGGAAATCAGGCAGCGACACCACCGGTGCACGCGTCACCTAGGAGAAACCCATCGAAGGACAAGCCCACCACTTAGGAAAAAGGGAAAAACCATTAACTTGGAACCAGAGGAGGAAGAAATTGGGGATATCCCAATGGATGATGAGGATCTTGGGATCAACATGGAGGATGTTGAAGTTGAGGGGTTTTACCCGGTTACTAAATTCCCTGAGTACGTCCCTCCATGTAGGGTCAAGGCCAAGGTGCCTAATGACATTGACGAGAGTAAGTCACCTTGTACACACCTCTGCTATCGGACAAGATTGTTTTTGAAGGACCACGCTTAGTGCGGATTCCAATGTTGAAAATGGAGGACTAGGACTTAGCTGATGCCGATTGATTCCCTCACTTAGCAATATACCAGATGATGCACCACGTCCTCCATAATACCATTGGGGTGACCACATTGGAAGCACGGACGTGGCTCAAAGGAGTGGATAAGTCAGGCCTACTCAACCTGCTATGGGTATCGCACTACAATCGCACACCCATTACCTTGCTAGTACTCAAGCAGCTACTGTGCTTGGTACATGATGGCTGGTTGTGGTTAGAGGAGCCAATACCCATCACTGATAAACTAATCCACAAAATCACAAGGTTTCCATATCTAGGGGAGAATCCAGCTATGATGTTTGGTGGAAAGGCAAGTGAACTGGCCCTCGTAGAGGCCATCAAGAAGAAGTTCGGACTAGTAAAGAAGTCGCGTGGCTAAGCGATTACAAGTATTTTTAACCCTACGGTAAAAGTGGCCACACAAATATTCACAGGGAAGGTCATGTGTAAGTGTCGCTTCGATGAAGTATCGGTGCTTGTAGTATTCCTAGCGACCCAATCTGCGGAGGGGGTTCAGTTTAATTAGGCATGCTACCTTTGTGGTGACTTCCTTGTGAACTGCCGCGAGGTGCTGGATCTCAACAAGACCTTCCACTATGCGTGGCTCTTGCTGTCCATTGTGTTGGTAGCCTAGGAGCTACCCGAAGACAACCAATTTCCCTCGGTCGCCCCAGACTTGCCTGAGGCTCCGACATACGCTTCGCTATGGGCGACTAAGGATCCTCAGTGGATCAAGGACAGCAAGATCTTTTGGATCTTGATGGAGATGAATGTGCACATGGCCATCAACCGCAAGTTGTGGTTGTCACCTACTTTCTTTGATAAATTGCAGTCGTACGTGGATTTTAAGGCTGATTTCCATCATGTATCCATAAGGGCATGAAAGGACTCCAAGAAGAAGTGGCATGACTTGCCCTACTTAGTGACGGATGATGAAATTGATAGCTGGCCGGCAGAATGGCACACTGCCTCAAATTTAATGGCGGGATCCAGCAAGACAGCCTTGCAGCGGAAGAAGGATGAAGCCGAGATCAAGATGGAGCAACTGGCTGAGAAAAGGAGGAATGAGGCTAAGGAGAAGGCTAGGACAGACCACTCTTCCACACAGGAGATAGGTGGACAGATAGGAGGAGAGGAGCGCAGCTCTGTCAAAGAGAATTTGCCCTCCCAGAAGAAGAGGAAGAAGATGGCGATCCGACAAAACAGGGAGGAGCGGACCCACAAACACCTTTGTTCTGTATCAAGCGTCTAAGGGGACAAGAAAAAGTAGGGCCGCGGAAGAAGTCCAAGGCCAGCAAGACGTCCATGGACCCGATCACCCGAACAGAGGGGGATCTAAATGAATTGGGGATAGAGTGCAGGATACCACCATGGAACTACTGCAACAGTTTGAGTAGCAGCAGCAGCAAACATTGGGAGCCATTCAGGCGAATCTGCGAGAGTTGCAGATTCGAGCAACACAAACCGTCGCGACACCCACTAGTTTGGCCATTGGTACTTCAAAAGCCTCCAGGATGCTGCATGTGAAGGACTCCCAAGCCATAGTGCTGCCAGATGGAGCACTAACAATAGAGACCGAAGCCGACAGGCCCACTATCAACGCACTCAAGGGAGTAGGGCTGAACTTGGCAGCGCTTCCTAACGAGGCACTCCACCTGCTGCAGGATGGGGTGATCGCAAGCTAAGGGCTCACAAACAGCGCTCTTTATAGGTGATCAGTGAGAAGATCATTAACAATGCTCAGATGGTCGTACAACGAGATTCTGCCATTGCCACTGGCAATGGCATGACCTATAAGAACAAGCACATAGTCCAAGTCATGGAGGAAGCATGTCGAATGGTCCCAGAGTTGGCCATTCCTACGGATGAGCCGATAGATGTGCATGTTCGCAAATTCACCACAGGGGTGTGCGATGCCCACACAAAATTGGAAAAAGTTCAGTTGGAGATCAACCTCCAAATTGTAGAATTGCAGTTGAGGGCCTAGCCTTCGACTCCACTGGAATTCAAGGAGCAGCGAGCGACTACTATCATAGAGGCAATAACAGTAGTAGAAAATGTAGTGGTGGATTGCACAATGCTTTCTGAAAACTCATTCGAAGTACTAACCAGCCTACATGAAGACCCTACTGTGCAAATTCTGGAAACAAAGGGGTGAGAACTATAGCAGTGCTACGATGAGGTAAAAGGGACAGCGTGTACTATTACCCTCACACAGAGACTCACAAAGCTATAGGAGTCCAAGGCACTGAAGGAGCTAGTAGATGCAGCTCAGCACAAAGAGGCAGTGCTAAAGGCACGCTTGAAACCTTGGTTGGACGAGGCCTACTTGATCATAGCCTCCATTGAAGGCAAGCTCGCTAGTCTGTAGGAGACTTAGCAGAAGCTGCAGGCTAACAGTCCAAGGCCAGCAACATAGCAGTTGGTCGAAGAAATAAAACAGGCAGTCGCGCAGTGCACCGTCGAGGTAGCAGTCGTACAGGTTGAGCTGGGGGGTCTTCGCGCCAAGATCTTCGCGCCCACAGAGTGACTCGAGGGTGAGTCACCATGTTTGTGTTGGGGTCTTTCTGGGAACGGGTTCCCCCAAGAGCGAGTTTTGGGGCTAAAGTCGCATGTTTTGGGGCAAAAGGCCCAAATTTTGTAATAAAAATGTAAAGCCTCTTCATTTTGTGGTCGTGGAGTGTGAAGAGGTCAAAGGGTTGTTCGCCATTTATTGGCTTGAGGGAGACTTACCCAGGTTTGGAGTTATTTAGCCAAACAAATCCCTACACTACTGGCCCTTTCGGCATCAGCGCACAGAGCACGGACTGAAGTCTCACCCGAAGTAGTATGGGGGGATGTTGGAACCAAGTTTCTGCACCCTTGAGATATTCGTGGTGTTGATGTAGTCCAACTGTGCTTATCTTCACACAAGTTACTTCGTGCACTATTCTAATCTTCAATACCCTCATGATCTGTTACAATCGCCTTTCGCGCATCCCTAACCAAGGGCTAAGATGCTTTCATGGTGTTATGGCAGTCAACTACACTATTTCCCCAAACTACATCGCAAATCTTACTTATCTTCTTACAGATGTTAGTCAACTTCATGTAAACAAATATTCTATCTTGTATTCACTCAATCAATACAGTCATATATATTCGTGCATCATATAAATAATAGAAGTGCAATTTATACCCAATATATTCAATGCATAAAACATGAAATAAATACTCATAATTGAGATGAAACTTCTCTTTATTAATTCTTTCAACTGTTACAGACTTGACTCACCCTGTGCACTCAGCTATAGACTACTAGGCCTCTGTGCACTCAGCTGCAGAGCCTTCTCCTACTCTACGACCCAAACTAGACTTTACACTTTTTTTCTTCCACTATGCTTCTATTCCATCTTTTTTTTAGATGATTCCTCAATTTCTTAAATACTTAGAGCCTTGCTCTATTTATATAATCCCATGGTCTGCAGACCATGGGTAGGTCTCTACAGCTGACATTACATTACAAAATTGAGGGCGGACAACCCTATGACTCTTTTACAATCTACGCGCTCCGTGCCCACCAAATGCGGGGTCTTTACATCAGAGTTACAATTTTTGACCAAAATTTGGGCTCTAAGCCCCAAAAATCCCCTTGGGGGATCCTGCACCCAACAGGCCCCCGACAAAAACATCATGACTCGCCCTGGAGTCACTCTATCAGTGTGGAGATCTTTGCGCGAATACCTCCCAATTCTGAATACTTCACTACAAGATCAGCAGCGCACTGTGCAGTTGCCTGTTGTACTTCTTCAATGCATTGTTCAAAGACCGTTGTAGCTAAACTACTACTCTAAACCTTTTCCTATGTTTCCTGCAGCTGCGCAAGCTTTGCTTTAATGGAGGCTGTAATGATGTATGCCTCATCAATCCACGACTGTAAGCACACCTTAAAAATTGCTTCCTTATGTCGAGTAGCATCCACCTTCTCCTTGAATGCTTTCACCTGCTACATCCTCGCGAACCTCTGTGTAAGGGAAACCATCTGTGGAGTCCCTTTTACTTCGTCATATTTTTGTTGTAGCTTGCGCGCCTCTATCTCTAGGCGTTGTATGTTCGGGTCCTCCTATAGGGTGGTAAGAACCTCGAACGACTGCTCGAACAGCTTTGTGCAATCTATCACTGCACTGTTAACCTCTGTTATTGCTACTATAATCATGTTGGTGTGCTATTCCTTAACCTCTAACGGAGTTGAAGGTTGCGCCTTCAATTGTAGTTTGGCTATCTAAAGGTTCAGTTCGAGCTAAACCCTAGTCATTTCTTCCTTTACCTCTCGCACCCCTGCTACTAGTTTTTGAACATGCGCCTCCATTGGTTCTTCTGCTTGGATGGCCATCTCTGGGACCATCTGGAAGGCTTCCTTGACCACATACATGAGATGTTTGTTTTGTGCCACTACCTCGTCACGCTATAGGCTCAAATGTTCAATGTTGATGTGCTGCTCACTCGTTACCTGGAGCGGGCGACCCTCCCTAGCTCGCAGTTCTGCAGTATCTCAATCCTGCAAAACATAAAGCATCTCCTAAGGGAGCGCAGCCATATTTATCCCGATTCTGTTCAGCCCATTGACCATATGCCTATCGGCCTCTTTTTTTGTAACCAATTCTCCCTCTCATAGCACTATTGTGTTAGTCATCCGGGCGCACAGCATCTCCTCAGTCGCGGTTGTGCCTAATGCGAGGCTGGTCAACACTTTGCCATCTTGCGGGGTGCACACCTGTAACTCCTCTATCCATTCTTAGAGAGCCCACAACACCATCTGGTGTTCCTCCATGAACTGTTGGAGGGTCTTTGCAGTGACGTCCCTCACCATCTCCCCAATGTCATGCAGATCCCCCATAGTGATGGTGATCGAGTCAAAATAAGTCTTTGAAGCCTTCGACTTCTTCCACGGCCCTACCTACTCTCTTGGGTGCGGTCGCTTTAGCTGGTTGGATGATGTCTGCGGGTCCACGCCACCTTGCTCTATATCTGTCTCTTGTTTGGGTGAAGGCGACTTTTCTCCCTCATGCTCTTCCTTGGCTGCCTTTTGTTGTTCTTCCACCAGCTTCGTAGCGTCGCGCGCCGCCTGGGTCGTAGTTGCTACCACTTTGTTCCTGTGTTTTTCTGCTAACTGTACCATCTGCAGTTTTGCCTCGTCCTTTTTTCGTTGTGCGGAGGACTTTGATGCTTCCATCGTGGAGCTGGCTAGAGCATGCCACTCCGGTGACCATGATTCAAGGATTGCAAATATGATGTCATTTGTTGCCAGGTAGGGTAGCTCACACCATGTCTTCACAGGGTCCTTCTACGCCCTAATGTAAACGTCATGGAAATCTGCCTTGAACTCTGCTAAGCTCTGTAGACTGTTGTAGACCATGGGCGATAACTGCGGCTTGCAATTAATCCCCATTCTAATGTTCATCTCCATGAACACCTAGAAGATTTTACTATCCCTTATCCTCTGCGCATCTCGGGTTTCCCACAATGAAGCATACTTCGTTGCCTCCAGAAGGTCTTGCGCGATCTTCAGGAACTGGCTGTCTTCAGGCAATTCCGATGCCACCAGTACTATGGACAACAGAAGCCAGGCATAGTGAAAAGTCTTCCCCTACTCCTGTGCCTCGCTGCACTTCTCAAGGAACTCTCTGCATAAGTAGTTTTCCCAGTTGAACTAGACCCCTTTTGCACATTGCGCTACAAGTGCAACCACCGGCGCGGGCACCTCATCCACGCAACACTTCCGCATAACCTTCCCTCCCAATATTTGTGTCGTGACTTTGACCACAGGGTTATTAAAGCTGGAAATCGCCTACCCTCTCTTTTTCTTCTCCAGCTTGAACTTCTTCTTCATGGCCTTCGCGATGGCCAAATCATCACTCTTACCCTTTGAGATGTTCACTAGGTCCTCCACTTTGCAAGGGAGCCGGGTAATTCTGTGAATCAAGTGGTCTGTGATGGGGATGGGCTCCTCCAACCACAATCACTCATCATGCACCATGCAGAGCAGCTGCCTTATGACAAAAATCGTCACTAGGGCGCGATGGTAATGCGGAACCCAGAGTAGGTTTAACAATCCTACCTTTTTTACACCTCTCAGCCACTTACGTGACTCCAACTCTATGACTCTAGTCGACGTGTCTTCTTTCTTTTGCCGCATTTTCTATGCAGTTGCCAAATGTGGGAACTTCTCATGGTCTGCAAGATACCAGTCTTCAAATTTTAGTACAGGCACTCGCCCCAAGTGTGCTCCTTCGAAAATGATGTTGTCGGGGAGCAGCGGAGTCTACAGAGAGCTCTTGCTCTCATCTATTTCTTTAGGCACCTTAGCTTTACCCTTCCACAGAGGAACATATGATGGCAGCTTGGTAAGAGGGTCCGCACCATGGGTTTCAACCTCCATTTCTACATCCTCCTCCTCCTCTACCAAGATTTCTTCAAATTCTTCCTCCTCATCGGCCTCCATATTAATAGCTTTCCCCTTTTCTTCCATGGTAAGCTTAGTCCTTAATGGGTTCCTAGGGGATACGCACACTGGTACCATAGCCTATTTTTCTTTCTTGGGTCTTGGCGTGCGCAGTGATTTAGGGATTTCTATGACTATCTTGGCACTTTCTGGGACTTCTACTTCCGTAATGGCCTGTGCAGCTTCCTCAACGGTCATTACTCTGGTATACATGGCTTCCTCAGGTGCTTCCATAGTGTTATTCCACAATTTTCTTAACAACCCAGGGAATTTCTCAAACAACGAATTTTCCTTCAGAAGATCAAACAGATCTAGGTTCATGAACATCTGTGTGCACAACAACTCAGTCCTCAAATTTTCAAGTGTTGTTTGCTGGATAGCCCTTTGTAATTTATAGCACCTTTTGAATTTGAATTCGACCGTTCCCCCCACATTCGGTCCATTAATGCTCGATTGGCGATAGATTTTCAAGAATCTAGCCCATAAAGTTCACCTTAAATGCCTGTCGCTCACTCCATTTGGTCTCAAATGAAGCATCTCATCATGAATAGTGACTATAAAGGTCACTTTCCAGCTGACCTACGCAGAAACGCAGCTACCCTCACGTTGTCACGGACCCTGTGACACTTCACTACTGCACGCAGTCCTTTCATTGCACAGCTCCCGGACAGAGTAGTTTATAGTCCCACGCCTCCTTTTAGCTACCTGGAGCACTAAGACCATACTTTTGTTGGCTAGTCAGATGGATGAGCCCCCTATGTACGCCTTCAAATGACTGTCATTGACTTTTCCTGGGAAGAGTTGTCCATTTAATTTTACCAACTGCAGCATGCCACCATCTGTGATCTCCTTAAAAAAATACGGTCCTAGCCAATGCATTATGAGCTTCCCTGGGAATTTATCAAACTGATTATCATACAACAACACCAAATCATTCACTTTAAAGGTGCGCAATCCTTCTTCCTCAAGCTCCTTCAACTGCACAAACCTCTTCTCGATGGCTCCGCTGTCTATCATACCTATGAGCACTGCTATGTGCAAACTAGGCATGATGTGTTCCATAGGAATTACAGCTTCCACTCCATAGACAAGCCTAAAATTTGTATGTCCCATCATTTTCTTGCATGTCATCCTATAAGCCCATAATACTGCAGGTACGCATAGGTCCTAATCACTTCGTTGTGTGTTACATACTTTGTTCAGCATGTGGAATACCTTGTTGAATGCTTCTGTGTGGAGAACCATCTGTGCAATTGTTCTTTCTACATAATGTCTTCCAAACATTAAGATCCATTTGCACATTGGTCCCCCCAACACATGCTTATTGATCATACATTTCAACACAAAGTTCATGTGTATCCGCGTAGGCTGTTTTCCACATGCCTGCACCCACCTAGCCAGATGTGTGCGCAGATCATCCCATCCATTGTACTTGTCTATCAATCGCACCTTAGGCTTCCCAAATCATGTGCACATCATTCCCCTACACTCATGCCAGTCGTCAAAGCTCCCTTCGTGCGTACCCCATCACCTATGGGCGTAGCGCGCAGTACCCATTCCAAGGCCTGGAAGTGTTGCTTTTCCAACACCTCCCTTTAAAATTTATTCAAGAAGGTATCTACCTCACTTAGACCATCATAAGTAGGCAGGTCTCTTACTTTTGTCAATACGCAGCACAATGACCTTGTCATCATATTAAAATTCAGTGTAGTTACCTCATGTAACTGATTCTGCCATCACTATGTCTCCTCATCTGAATCCAAAGTAGAAGATATTTCGTGCTCCCATGAAATCCGCCCATCCGCAGTGGGATTCACCTAGTCTTGGTTTCACATTGTTATCTTATAGATGCAGTCCAAATCATCATCACTTTCATAGTCGCGCACCGGCTTTGTATAGTGCGATCCTTCAGCAAGGTCCAAGGGTATAATTACACGTAGTGACATCTTTTCAAAGATCATTTTTTGCTTTTTCAGATTAGTCACCCCATTTATGTCAGTGGCCCAATTAATTCCTAAGAGCGCAGGGTAGGGATTGCTGTCATCAACAATATCTATCACTTCAAAGTCTTCCAACACGCTCGCTCCCTCAATATCCACAATTATTCCCTATAATTGCTCCATGGGTATTATTTTTTGTTGGTTCACCATTCTTAGCTGAATTAGAGACCACTGCAGCATAGGTCACCCCATTCACTCCCATGTCTGTTTCAGCAAAACATTCACATCCAATCCTAAATCCAGGATGACTTGATCCATCTCATATTCTTCAATCTGTGCGATTAGTCTCATTTCTCTTCCCGTTCTTGTCTTATGTTTTCTGATCTTCCTAACTACATGCAATTCTCCTGGCGCGGTCCCAGCGCATCTGTTAATGATTTCCTATAAGCCTTTCACCACCTTATTGTCACGCAGTAGCTTCATACATGTTTCCAAGAATGTTGTGAGCATAGATGGGTCCATCTCCGACTCCGGTTTATCTTGCTTCCAAAAGTGGAGGCATCAGCGAAGCTCTTCTTGCCTTCCATGAAGGTTTCTCGAGTGCGCTCCAAATCAAACTCTACTTCCTTCATCAGAGCTTTGAAAACCCAAGTACTATCCTCTAGTTGTTTTCCTTTGTCATCTCCCATCTCCCATTACAATTCCACTTTGGAGCACAATGTTCACATTCGGATCTTCCTCGCGCGGCTTAGAGCTCATCATTTGCAGGTTCTGAGTCGGGGGAGGCGATAGCGCTCCTTTGTCATGTATCCTAGCTATCATTGTAGGACAATATTATGTCTCATGATCAAGCAAGTTGCAATACAAACACGACGGGCGCGTTGGATTTGTGCAGTCATGGGCATAATGTCTTGTCCCTCTGCAATTGTAGCATATCAACTGCCTACGACCTCTTCCAGGTCCTCCTCCGCCTCGGCCTTGTCCGCGCCCCTAAAATCCTATTCATGCCATTCCTTCATTTTGGTCAAGAGGCCGCATTTTGGCCTGAACTCTATATGTGGGAGTTCTATCCATCATTAACTCATAGCTTCTGCAAGTGTGCTCATCGTGTCCCACTAACCTACAAAAGTTGCAAAACAATCGTTGTGCATTTTGCGTATACTTCTGTAATAAGTGACAATTGTCTGTGGCATGTTTTCATACTATTTGACAAATCGCACACCACAAAGCAGGTGTCGCGCTAGGTCTTTCTTGTACTTCCAGTATTAAGGGCATCAGTCCTCCTCCTGCAAGTTAATTTGTGAAAACCAGGCAATGTTCCTTGTCATGACCCTGACCCTTGCATTTTACGCACCATACCTCTTCGCGCACTTATGGTCGAGTTGTCCTGTCCTGTTTCAGACTCTCCATCTCAAGACATAAATTCTTCAGCTGCGCGTGGATCTGTTGAACTCCTAAGTTATGATCCTAAATCAGGGTCTCATGTAGCCTCATAGTAATCTCTAAGGCCTCTGCCTGAGTCGTTATCTTCTGCTGCGTAGCGCACTTCTTAAATGTGGCATTAGCGAAGCTACAAACCACTCACGATGTTGTCCATCCGTCAGATTATTATTAGCTTCGCAAATCATACATTTCAGCCTCTGATCCAACTCCCAAGGAGTCTTGCCTAGTAGCATCATGATTTCTTTGAATCCAATGATTGATTGTGCTTTATACTTCAGCCTCCTAAATTCTTTATTTAGCACTGCTTGGATATCTGCGATTCCCGCATTTGGATTATCATTGGAGTGATTAATATACCAAGTCAACACGCGGTCCCGCAGGGCACTAACCAGTGTCACTTTCTTTATATTATCATATGTAAATCCTTGCACTTCCCATACATCCGTTACCACGAACCAGAATTAGTCTGAATCCCCATTTCCCAAACCTTTGAAAACAGGAAACTTCACTGTGCTTGCCATATTGAATCGCAGTGGTGGCAGAGGTGGTAAGGGTGAAGATGGAGGTGATGGTGGTGAAGCTGGTGGCGGTGTGGGTGGACGTGGTATTCACGAAATTCTTTGCCTTATCAGATGGATCGCACTTTGCGATGAGACCTTCGTGAGCTCTTCCTCGTCCCCTCGCAAAGATGAAATCAAGGGGCTAGTTTATGTTCCCTTATTTCCTTCGTTCCTATAAGATTTTCCACTTCGCGTAGCCCCGAACATTAAGGTAACTACATAACCCTCTTTTCGCACAATAGCATTTTAATCCAAGTATTCAAAGACTTTACGTACTTACCTCGTGGTCCTTTGAGAAAGCGTCGCTCTGCCTCGTTGTAGCTAACTGAGGTGTCAACCGTGAACTCAGTAATGAATCCTCCTATAATACGATCGAGCCAGTGATCAATGGCATGCATGATCTTATCCTCTGATTCTTCCACACAATAGGATCGTCAAGTTTCCACCTTCCTTGGCTATCTACTAGCTTCACGATCCACTCGTATAGCTCAGTAGGGAAGGCACGAAGAATATTTTGTGGATCTCCATGTGCAGGTAGGAGTCTAACCACTCTTCTTTTGATAGTCGCGGGTTCCTGTTCTCCTGTGCTGAACTCGTGAATTCTTCTGCCCAACGAGCCTTCAATTTCCTTCTTAGTTGGATTCCAATGATACGACATTAGACATCTCTATGTAGATTCTGGTCCTGACAACGGAACCATTTGTTGGCTTGAGGGGACCTGACCCAGGTTCGGAGTTATTTAGCCAAACAAATCCCTACACTACTGGCCCTTTTTGCATCATCCCACAGAGCGTAGATTGAAGTCTCACCCGAAGCAGTATGGGGGGATGTTGGAACCACGTTTCCGCATCCTTGAGATTTTTGTGGTGTCAATTTAGTCCAACTGTGCTTATCTTTGCGTAGGTTACTTTGCACACTGTTCTAACCTTCAATACCCTCACGATCTGTTATAATCACCTTTCGTGCAGCCCTAACCAGGGGCTAAGATGCTTTCGTGCTGTTATGGAAGCGAACTGCACTATTTCCCCAAACTACACCATGAATCTTACTTATCTTCTTACAGATGTTAGTCCACTTCATGTAAACAAATATTCTATCTTGTATTCACTCAATCAATATAGTCATATATATTTGCGCATCATATAAACAGTAGAAGTGAAATTTATACCCAATATATTCAATGCATCAAACAGGAAATAAATACTCAGAATTGAGATGAAACTTCTCGTTATTAATGCTTTCAACTGTTACAGACTCGACTCACCCTGCGCACTCAGCTGCAGGGGTCTGCGGACTACTAGGCCTTTGCGCACTCAGTTGCAGAGCCTTCTCCTACTGTACAACCCAAACTAGACTTTAGACTTTTTTTCTTCCACTATGCTTCTATTCCATCATTTTTTAGATGATTCTTCAATGTCTTAACTACTTAGAGCCTCTCCCTATTTATACAATCCCATGGTCCGCGAGCCATGGGTGGGTCTTTAAAGCCGACATTACATTACAAAATTGAGGGCGAACAACCCTATGACTCTTTTACAAGCTACGTCCTCCGCACCCACAAAATGCAAAGTCTTTACATCGGAGTTACAATTTTTGACCAAAATCTGGGCTCTAAGCCCCAAAACTTCCCTTGGGAGATCCCACGCCCAACACCCTTGTTTTGTGAAGTCCCTTGTTGGTTGTAAATATCTACCCATGGTCCATAGACCATGGGATTATATAAAAAGTGAGTCTTAGAATAATCTAAGGTAGTAGTGGTAATGGTAAGAATAATTTTGGGGTAAGAAGTTCTAAGTGTTCTCGAGTCTTAGCATAGGTAGAGGCTATGCAGCTGAGTGCACAGAGGCCTAGGGTATAAGTCCGCAGCTGAGTGCGCGGACCCCTGCAGCTATGTGCGCAGGCCGAATAGAGTCTATACTGAACTTGAGATATCAATAAAGAGAATTATTCTACAATCAAAGTGTATTTTGTCTCTGTTTAATGCATCTGATTATATTATGTTACGATCTGGTTTACATTATAATGCTTACTTGATGTGCGAATGTATCTGATTATATTTGTTAATTTAACACAAGCAATATTAAATGATTACGTGAAGGTAACTATAAATGCATGGTAGATTAGGTAACCCTTAAGATAACTTGGGAACTTATAAAGTAACTCAGTCACAGAGGCATGTAAGTGCCTGGACCTCAGGTTAGGGTTGCGCGAAGATCAGTCGAGTACCTTCATGGAGGTACCAAAAGATAGAATAGAAGGAACATCGATAAGCCCTAAAGGCGTATTGATCTGCATGAAGGCAGGATTAGGAAGTATAGATCGACATCACGACCATCTCAGGGTGCGGAAACTTAGTTCCTGCATCCCCCCCATACTACTTCGGGTGAGACTTCGGTACATACTCCGTGGGCTGATGCCAAAAGGGCCAGTAGTGTAGGGATTTGCTTGGCTGACTAACGTTGAACCTGGGTCTGGGTCCATCAAGACAACAAAGGCCCATCACTAATTGTCTCTTTGGTGACACTTATAGCGACGATCTTTTATTGGCCCTCACCAATGCTCTTTTTGGTTACTTTTAGTGACGTTCAAAAAATGTTTGTCATCATTGATCATTCCAGTGAGTTTTTGATGACGTTGTGTGATTTTTGCTATAGCTTTTGTCAAAATATAATGATTTAAGACCATTGTTATGGAGTGTTTCATTATGTGTCCAAGGCCATAGTGGTTAGTGTCAACCAATTTGTTAAGAAGTAATTAGTGTGTATCATTTAGCTCAAGTAATGAGAATATAGTTTTCTTATGAGTCAACACATGATTCGTCTATGTTAGGTTTATTATCTAGTGTCAACACATATTCATCAATTTCCATGCATTTTTACCTAGTGTTCCCTTGTGTTTCCCTAGTACTCCCTAACACCCTTGGTATGTATTAGCACTCTGGCACACCTTAGCACTCTTCAACATGCCCTGCCACTCCACAACATGTCTAACACTCCCTAACACATATTGTCACTTAACATGTGTTAGCACTTGGCAAGTCTTAGCATGATTGGCAAGTGTTGAGATACCTTGGTATGATTTCACACGTGTTTCCATGGTTTGACATGGTTTAAGATTAAAGTTATTTGAGATCAATTATTAGAAAGGAGAGAAGTGGTAGAGGAAGATTTGGCACTTAGAATGCACTAACACTAGGCATTTGCCACATATTGGCACATACATTACTATAAAAGGTCTTTAGGGGTAGTTAAAAAAGTCTTGTCAAAACCGACTCTAAAAGTGCTTTTAGGGATTTAGGGGTAGTTTTTGGAAACCCCCTCAAAAGTCATGAAAAATTGAACCTTTTCCGAGGAGTTTCTAACAACCACCTCCAAAATTGTTTTCTCGTGACCTTTGGAGGGGGTTTTTAAATTATTTCCCCTAAAACCAATCATGAGAATTGAACATTTGGAAGTGGTCACTTAACAACCACCTCTAAAATTTCAATTCTCATGACTTTTGGTGGGGGGGGTGGGGGCGTGGCGGGGTGGTCCAAAACCACCTCCAAAGGTTCAATTCTTGTGACTTTGAATAGGGTTTGTTTGAAAACCCCCCTTAAAATTCATGACAATGTAAATATTGGAGCCATTTTTGGACAACCACCCCACCCTCCTAAAATTCATTAGAATTAAACTTTTAGAGGTGGTTTTTAAATGACCACCTTCAAATGTTAAATTCTCATGAATTTTGGGGGAGGGGGATCTTTTGGTGTGTTTAATGGGGCAAGGGGACATAAGGGTAGGATGGATGGGTGGAAGTGAAAGGTTTGAGCATGGTTTACTAAGATCTATAATCTAGCATTAGGGAATGAGAAGGGGCTTTAGAACCTCATGGCAAAGGGGCTAGGGGGGCTAGAGGGAAGGAAATGAGAGCAATTTATAGGGGAATTCCAATAGTTGTGATAAGGGGATTAGAGGACCCATTATCATAAGCCATAAGCCCTTAATCCATAACTACTAAACTCCCTATCCCCTTAACCCCCAAGCCATAATCCATTAACCCCTACACTCACAACTTATAACCCATTAACCCCTTGATCCCTTAAACCATAAGCCATTAACCCCTTAACCCTTAACCCTTAACTTAGAATCCTTGAACCACTCTTAAAATTCACGACAATTTTGGAGGAATTTTTGGACAAACCCCCCCACACAAAAAAAAACCTCATTAGAATTATACTTTTAGAGGCAATTGTTAAATGACTGCCTCTGACTATTCAATTTTCATGAATTTTTGGGGAGGGGTATCTTTTGGTGTATCGAATGGGGCAAGGGGACATAAGCGTAGCATGGATGGGTAGAAGTGATAGTTTTGAGCATGGTTTACTGAGATCTATAATCCTAGCATTAGAGAATGAGAAGGGGCCTCGGGACCTCATGGCATAGGGGCTAGGGGGTCAAGAGGGAAAGCAGCAAGAGCAATTGATAGGGAAACTCCCAATATTGTGATAAGAGTAATAGAGGCCCCATTATTACAAACCATAAGGCATTAACCACAACCAATAAATTCCATATCACCTTTACCCCAAAGCCATAATCCCTTAACTCAAACACTCATAAATCATAACCCATTAACCCCTTGATCCCTTAAAGCCTAAGCAACTAACCCTTTAAATCCTAACCCCTAACTTATAATCCTTGAACCCCCTAAACCCTATCCCCTTATCCTCTTAAACCATAACCTCTAAACCCCTCAATCCCTAACCCCTTAACCCATTGACACATAAATCCCATAACCCTTAAGCACTTAATACCTAAATCCCCTGGCCCCTAATCCCTTAGTGCTTAACCATTAACCCCTGAAGCCCTTAACCACTAAGCCATTAACCTCTATCATTTAGACCCCCAAGACTGAGTGGATTATGGCATGTATATCTTCAAAAAAAATTGTTGTCCTTGTTAATGGTAAACCTTATGGTTTTTTTAAGAGCTATAGAGAACTACGACAAGGTTGTGCTTTGTCACCTCTTTTGTTTATCATTGGAATAGAAGGACTAAGCACATTGATTGGTAAGGAAAGAACAACTAGTAAGATTGAAGGAATTAAAGTTGCTTCTCAAAAAGTGGTAACACAACTTTTGTTTATGGATGATGTTTTATTATTTGGCTCTTGTTTTGTGAAGGATTGGAAATCTTTTAGCAAAATTATTAATATCTTTTGTGAGGCCTCTGGGTTAGTGGTTATCCCTTCTAAATCCTCCTTTTATTAGTCTTTTATGAAAAAAAAAATAGACATCATTAAAAAAAATTATGCCCTTTGATGTTAAACCTTTAGAAGGAAGTTTGAAATATATAGGTTTATTTTTAAAGCCTAATGGTTACAAGAAAGAACATTGATATTGGCTTCTAAAAAAAGTGGAGAAAAGGATTAATAATTGAATGTATAGATGGATTTATTTAGGAGATCGTTTGGTCCTTGTAAAGGTTGTTTTAGAAAATATTCTTGTTTATTGGCTTACTCTTATGAATGATCCATTAAGCATCTTGGACTCCATTAGATGAAAAATGTTTAGTTTTTGTGGTTTGGAAAGAAAGCGAAAGAAATAATTCACCTTGTTAATGTTGAAATATGTAATTAGGTTCAGTCTTCATAATGAAATATGTAATCATTATTTTATGTATTTTAAGTAATGAGAAAAATAAATGTATTATTGTTATTCTTGAGGCATGGGTTTCATGCTCAAGGGAAATTTATTTTATAGGTCAAGCACCTGTTTAGTGTTTCTAGGGCTTGTCATTGAGTCTACAAGTTAATTAAGTCGAATTTGTTGGAAGGAAAGCTCATCAGGGAGGCAGGATTGACTTGTTCTTGGAGAGGACTATGAAAAGGGTCTTAGGTCCTAGAATTCATCATTTGAAGTTCTATAAGAAGATAAGAGTTCTTGTGGGTTTTCCTCTCATGCAGAGAGGTTTTGGCCTTAATTGATAGCTTATATCTTGTGTCCTTTTGTCTCTTGTTCGTTATTGTTTGGTATTTGTTTGATGATAATAGCACTAAATATAAGCAAATGAAAGAAGAAGCTAATAATTTAAATATAAATACTTCACAAGCAATTATCAAAGTAAGAGAAATCACTTAAATATAGTTTCCCTAGATTTCTCAACATGGTGTCAGAGCTAATCTGACAAGATAAGGAAATACAACTTGAAGAAGGACCATCAAAAGGAATCAAATAATACATTGAACCATCAAGAAAGGATTCACAAGGGCCGAACATAAGGAAATCATCAAAGGACTAATCCAGTCATCATCTTGAAGGAAGGAATATAAAAGAAGACCTCAAAACCTTATCGCATCCAAAGAAGGGTTCCACATTCTTGAAGCTCACACATTTTACAATCATCATCACAAGGAGAAGAAGACCTCAAGGACCCTACAGAGAAGGAATTCACATTGAAAGGGAAGCAAGAAGAAACACTAACATCATCATCAAGGAGTCAAGGTGATCTCCCTCTTCTCGAGTCAAGGATCACTATCAAAGCACACTTGAAGGAAGACATATTCATCAAGAAGACATCTTCTATTATCAACATCATCAAGAAAGGCATCAAGTTGAAGGTATCACCATCAAAGGAGAATATTCAATTGACAAGTATCTTTATATCGATGTCTTATTCTATCAAAATGACTTCATTTTGCAAGGAAATCAACAAATTGGTTGGGTTATCGAACTTCCTTGCATGGAAAAAGAGGATAGATTTGATCCTCATACAGAATGAAGTTATTGGTCATGTCAATGGTAAAGTCTCCAAACCATCACAAGATGAAGCTCAAGCAATGTAAAAGTATATGAAAGGGGAAATAAGGGCTCAAATAATCTTTATAGAATCCATCAAGGATCCCCTCATACCCTATATATCAAAGTTGGAGACATGAAAAGAAATTTATGAAAAACTAGTAGAATTGTTCTTCATAAGCACTGCTGGAGAAATTATATCTTTGAGAACCAATATATACAAGATGAAGATATCAAAAGAAGAAGGAATAACCTCATACTTTAATTGATGACAAAGGAGTGCATCATGTCAAGATGCTTGAAGTACTTTCAAGCAAGGAAAAGAAGCTTCCAAAGGAAGTATAGATGACCAAAGGAAGAAAATAGGTATGTATGCATGTATTTGATAGATTAAGTCATGTCATCATATAGTTGCAAAAAGCATGGTTGAATGCTCTATCTTATGAGCGTGATGGAAAAATAAGAATCTCTTGTTGATGCATGAAGGTATACACCTTGAACTAGTTCTCATATTGATAAGGTGAAATCAATATAATATGTCCTCATATGAATATGAGGTGGTTGACAAGATGAAGGAACTATGTATATAATTTATTGGGGTACAATGTGTGAGAAAAGGAAGAAGGATTCATGAATTCGAAACCATGATCACATAAAATAAGGAATCAACATTTGATGACTAGAAGGATCTAGTATGACATATCCATGGGAAAGGTCTGAAGTCATTTCTATTCACCCACCATTTCTTAGTTATTTCATTTTGTTTTGGATCCTATTCCCCCCTCTTTAGAGAATGTGCTTCCTCCATGACACTTCATTCCCTTAGTTGTTCAATACCATTCAATCCATTCTAGGTCGCCCCGAAGAATTGGTGCCTACACTTCCATGGTTGGAGAACTAAAGACATGTAATGCTCGTCCACCTCAAAATTTTGTATCCATGTCACAATCTCCTTAACCAAGCTTCCACGAGCCCCTTTCTTGAACTACTCCTCTTCCCTTGATTTTAAATAACTAGTTCAATTCTACTACAAACTCAATATTCTAACTCTATATGGTAATTAACCTAAAAATATATTGTTGCTAAGATTTGTTGATTGAACTACTGCAACAAAACCAAATTATGGGCATTCCATTAGATATCTCTTCTTCGGTTCCTTGTAAGTTGTGATTTCTCTCCTAATTAACTCAAATGTTCAAATAAATCCATGAGAATACTACATTGAATACCTCATAGGAGTCATGGCTATCATGCAATAAGTAAGCCTATAAATTTGTATGATTCTTATTTCGAAAGAGATATGTATCCGAAGCACCAATCCTAAACATAACTCTCATTCAATTTATTAATCGGGATATCAAATTTTCACACACTTTCGCAAAAGGAGTCCCAATAACACAACTAGTTTTCATCTCAATTTGACCCCGGTTTCACCTGCTTCTCATTACCTACTTTCCACGTCATCCATTTATTGATCAAAGGTATAATGTCCATCATTCCCCTCCAAATGTTCAATTCTACAGTGTGTTTTGGTGGTCTAAAGGACCAAAGCCAATCTTGAACAAGTTGATTGTGCAAGGATTTGTCCAAAATTATGTTTCTCCAAATATCGTCCCTTGTGATTACTCACCATGCACTTTTCATTACCAATGCAAGACTGAACCAGTGGAGGTTCTTGAATCCCCAACCACCCTGGTTCTTTGGTTGGGCAATAATTTCCCACTTGACCAAATGACGATATGTGCAACTGCTTTTGTCATTCCATAAGAAATTACTCATACATTGTCAAATATAGTGTGCAAAGTGGGGTTTGGCGAGAGGAGTAAGATGGATTAAATACAGTGGAGATGGGGGTGACAAATGGAGGAGGAATGTTGCACATAGAATCATTAACATCATAAGGATGCATGGTGGATGGGGGAAAGCTACCAAACCCAAGATTATTAATAATAGATGGTTTAGAAATAGGGTTTGCAAGACTATCCAACAATAAAATATCATATGTTGAAAGAGAATGAAGAAGCTTACCTGATATAGCATACATCAGGGCCAAAGAGTTTCTGCCCATAAAAGAAGGATTCCCAGAGTTGACACACTAGCTAGAACGAGTGGGGGGACCCCATGTCATTCTAGTAGGAAATGACACAAGGTAAGGATGACTCAGTGACATAAAGACAAGGGTCGTCAAAGAAAAAACCATTAAAAAAAAATATTCAAGATGGGTCTAGAAAACCTAGGGAAACACCCCAACCCTAGAGTCATAAATTATGAAAATAAACCTCCATTTTCCTATCAGTTACAGATAATCGAGGGAACAAGGGTAGTTGGAGAGGGCTAATATGGTGAAACAATAAAAGTCCCCATCATAGTTGTAGACTATAGCTCGACCTACATCCATCCCACCCTTCAACCCAACACATAAATCCATCATCATAAATCAAAGATGTCACCTTTTATAATAAAATCACTACCATTTATTATAAAATACAATGAATCAATAAGTATACTATAAGATCACTACAATTTATTATACTATAAGATCAATAGTGTGAAAATGTTTAACTAAAACGAGTGGTTATACCTTTGAAAACTCACATATATGCTAATAAATAAATGGTTTTGATCATTTTTCAAATGTTGAATGAATAAGAATGTTAAACCATGTATAATAAGAATATGAAAACATTGGACCATGCATAACAAGAAACTGAAAAACATTAACTGTTTTTATATTATTATAATTTAAATAAATACTATGAAAACCATATATTATTTTAGTTTTAAATAAATATCATGAAAACAAAACCAAGCTAGCTATTTTTGTATTATTATAATTTAAATAAATACGATGAAAACCATTGTATTATTTAAATTTTAAATAAATACCATGAAAGCCAAACCAAGCAATCTATCATACATTGCGTTAATATTCCCAAAAATCAGATTGAGTTAATTTGTTTTTTTACAAGATTGGCTTAATCTTCAAAAAAGGGGATTGTAAATTGCGGCAAAGGGTTTCAAATGGTTTTTTTTGTATTGTTCTAGAGGATGACAACCATTTGGACTTACTGTTGCATAAGAGGGACGAGTTACATTGTTCACAAGGTATAAGTTTTGACCCTCTTGTTTCACATTATCAGATGCAAATGCAAGATGATGATTCCCCAACCCATCATTCAGTTAGAGTTTTTTCCACAACTTGTTTAATATCCAAATCCATAAGTTTCGCCCTAGAGTAAAGGCACAGGCATAGGCACAAGTAGAGTTGCTTTGGGAACAGTTGGGTTTGTATGGAACATAAGACTCACTCACAGAACAAAATAGAGACCGGCTTATGAGCAGAGCATATTCAATTTCATTGGATGAATAGATCCCCTTGAGCAGCACATCGAACACTTTATTGTTGCTGGTTGTGCGTGAACCTTTACTGGAGGTTGATTTTGAGATATTTGCTTTGTTTTTGAGTGGTAGCTAAGTCATTTATGAGTGCGTGTTGTGCATCTAGACTCACATATACCTATGGCAGAACTGGTTTGTGAGTTATACATTCACCTGTGACAGATTTCTCTCAAAGATTATTTGTACATGCTAAAAAGGGGCTCGAGTTACCTCATTGTCCTGAATGTGTGGACTGTTGATCATTATTATTGTCCCCTTTCTAATCCCTACATCTCTGGGACTAGGTATGTTTATATATATATATTGTTATCTCTGTGGAAATGATAACTTGTGTGGTTGGTGGTACTATCTTATTCTAATAGTTGGTGGTACTATCTTATTCTAATAGTTATCTACAGCCATTCTATGCACTCTAGGTCACTAGTATATCTAATCTCAGCCTCCTTATTTGTTGAAGCATGTATTATCAATGGTGTAAGCATCTTTTAATTCAATGAAAATATGATATCATTTGTTCCTAAATGTTTTTGTCATATATGCTTCGCATTGTTTGTGACATTTATTCTGTAACATTTTACAAGATTACCCACCGTACACTGTCTGCAAACTATTTGTGAAAGTACCACAAAGAACAACCCATTAAAATTCGGAAAATGTGTGTGTTTCTTCAAAGATATTTGTGGTAGGTTCTTACACTTGAAATCATTTTTTAGCCTATATAGAATGCCTTAAGAAAATTGCCTCTCTATTCCACATGTAAGCGTCCCCAACAATTTTCTCATAGACATGAAGGGCAGTGATTAGTTGCACTAACAATGTTTGTGGTTTCGTGTCTATTTGTGTGTAAATTGCAAATACTTCAACCAAGTCAATCTCTAATTATTTGACAAAATCAACTTAGATGTTGACTTGATCAAATCAATGCCAGGTAAACACCTCATCCTGTAGTGTGCCTAGGCAAAAAAATCATATAAATTTTAAAAATCTAACTTAACTGTAAAGCTACCATCCTAAATTCCTTCATTACTTTGCTTACCTCATTTCACTTCCCAAAACATACAATTGAATTTTTGGGATTGTGGAGATGAAAACTGCCTGTCAGCGAGGTTTGGACCTGATTTGGCACTACAATTGAATTTTTGGGATTTTGGAGATGAAAATTGGATGTCAGCATGGTGTTGGAACTAATGAAAAATTCATAGGGGAAACCATATATGATTATTGTTTACCCATGTATTTAGAGCCTAATTGTTCACGTATTATGTCCCAATTAACTACTTTTCTAGAACTTCAATTTTCTATATCTTTGAACTCGCGTCTCAAGGAGATTTGCCTATTTTCACTTTTGCATTAATGTTATTGTTGACACCTAATCCTTTGTGATTGGGTGAATTTGAATGTGAACAGTCATCAAGAAGATGAATTGAGCGGTCACATTCATGTATATAACAAATAGCTACCTAATGGAATAAATGAATCAGTTTTTCTACCAAGTCTGGAGTTACTCCTGGCCTGACATGGTATCAGAGCACAGGTCCCAAGTTCTTTTTTAAGCGTGCCTTGTAACTCCTCTATCCCATTCTCTACCATAACGCATCTGTCAATAACATCTGTTGGTTAACCTCTGACATGGTATCAGAGGGCGCAGCGGAAGCATGGTGAACGCTTGAACGTTTGATGAGGCCGCCCGGACATGAACGTTTCAGATTCCAACAGCAAATGGTATCAGGTATCAAAGCTTGAATGTATTAACGTGTTGTTTGAAGAGTTGTATTGAACACATGGTATTTGGAGTGACTGCGTATCGTTCAATTAACGTTATGTATCGTTTAACGCTGAGTTGAATGGCGTTGTTTGTATGGTATCACATATACGTATGACATATACACCGCCACCCAAATACCTTTTAGTTGGACTGACTTTTATTCGAACCCATTTTTCTGCTGGCGTGAACTATATCACAATTACTAGGAAATTAGCCAAAATTTGCTGAAGGCATTACCGTGATTGGAGCCAGACTTTTTTTTATAGTAGTGCAGCCAAAAGGCATTACATGGGCCATAGTGTGTGAGTTGTATATTGGTGCTCGGTCTTGTGTAGAACAGTTGATTAACAAGAGACTTACTGAAGATAGAAATTCGTTGTCTACACCCAAATCTGGCTCTACCTTTACCCAAATTGATAGCAGAGCAGCGCGTTGAAATCTACTTAAAGTAGGTTAGAAACAAAGTGTCGAGCAGCGGGACCTGTATTGAAATGAGACTATCAACTAACACTGTAAACAAATATTAGTCCTTTGACCAGAGCTGAGCTCAAGTCGTCAGATTAACACAAGCGCTTAATTGTTCATATATATGCAGCATATATACTGTGGTAGCGTTCAAGTATTTATGTATATGCGTGATTAAACACAAGCCTTTTATGTGATAGCTGTGATACGATGATAGTGTTTAAACAAAAGCGCTGAATTTTTTATGTGATAGCAGCGATATATATTACAGTGGTAGCAAGCGCTCAAATTGTTTTTGCGGTGATATATATGGTGATATATGTTACAGTGGTAGAATGGTTATCAGTATTTGTTTCAATGGTCAGTGATATATAAATGGCGTAGCAGAATTCTATCCCTGCTCAGATTTTGGATGGATACATTTTCATATCAGAATCATTTTTTTAGCAATAGAAGTTTTTTTTTTCTTTCTCCGCAAGAGCAAATTTTTTTTTGCCATCAGAAGTATTAGTCTATCAGCAAAAGTATTTTTTTCTATCAGCAGAAGTAATTTTTTACAGAATGCATTCAATCATCTCTATGGTAGGAATAGTTCTCACTGGCAAGGAGAACTATCATGATTGGTCCCGAATGATACAACACACTCTCATCTTCAATGAGTTGTGGAAAGGAGTGTGTGTCGGAGAAGGAGACAGTGACTCAGAAAAGCCTACCTCAAACAAAGAGCTCGCCATTTGGGAAAACAAGAACAGCAAAGCGTATGCATTAATCGCAGCATCTGTAAATAAGGAGGTGAGTCGCCACA
>APFE030086725.1:136944-150518 GCA_000404065.3 Pinus taeda
GAAGCAACGAAAGAAATTGTGTGGCTCAGAAATTTTTTTGAAGATTTGCAGGTAAAACAAGTACAATCAACTCCACTCATGATTGACAACACCTCTGCAATAAAGTTGGCCAAGAACCCAAAGTTCCATGATCGAACAAAGCACATCAATACTGAATATCATCTGATCCGACATCATGTTGAGGCCAAAACAATCCATCTCCGTCATTGTTCCACAAATGAGCAAATTGCAGACATCTTCACGAAAGCGCTTGGAAGAGAAAAGCTTGAAAGATTCAGAACGATGCTTGGACTCACCAACATCCCTTCAGATTAAGGGGGGGAATGTTGACACCTAATCCTCTGCGATTGGGTGAATTTGAATGTGAACAGTCATCAAGAAGATGAACTGAGCGATCACATTCATGTATATAACAAATAGCTACCTAATGAAATAAATGAATCAGTTTTTCTGCCAAGTCTGGAGTTACTCCTGGCCTGACAGTTATCATAACCAAAATGATGATCGAACTAGAAAACCCTTTGAACCTGGAACCAGTAAAAATATAGGCCAAAAAAATGGTTGACCAAAAACACATAAAAATATTCATCTTTTAAACAAAAACATATATATTGCATACATCCATGTGAACCAAACCATTTATACGCAAATACAAAAAAAATTCAATTATATAGCTTGTTGAGCAGAAAGTGTAGGACTGCCCTTAAGTGCAACTATAGACATAGTGGATCATTTTATTTGAAATTGGTCCTTAAAACAATATATGATCTCCTATATCATATATGATGGAATCAATGATTCCATATGCAACTTGACCATCCATGCATATGCTAAAGTAGTTATGGAATACACCTTCAACACAAGAAAAACCACCAGGTGAGCTTCCATCTAATTTACATTTAAGTGACATGGTAGCAAATATGCATATTGTAATGCAAGTCCAAAAGAAATGCCTGAGATACATGTCATCTCAAAAGTGTGGTAAATATAGTTTCAAAGCTTCATTAACAAGTAGAATTGTATGTTGCTCAATGCTTTATTTCATTTGTATGTTGCAGAATTCAATGGCTCAACGACGTCCTAGGAGTGAGTTGCAACCAGTGGTGTTATACAACAAAACTGATGATCAAGGAAAATGGATTTCAATGCCAATATCTATAGGGTCATGGGTAACAATGAAACTATCAAAAATTGGAATCCATGCAATAAAAAAAGGCGTTTGCATGAAATTAACATCCATTAGAAAGGTTTAGTAAAAGGATTTAGGATGAGTAATGGAGGACAAAAAGTGGCACGTGTCTATGACTATAGAGAGATGTCAAAAGAGAGTTTTTAGTCAAATAGATTTTCCCAAAATTGATTGCAATTGTGAGTATGCATAACCAATTTGGATATCATGTTTTTTATGGTTAATATTTATTGCAAGTTTCTAGGATTTCCAATCTCTTATTTTTCTTTTATAGCAACATGAATTATTACATTTATCTCAGATTTATTCATATCAAATTGGAAAGAATGGGAGCCAATTGAATGCATAACAAGTGTTTTCCAAGCTATTCATTCAAAAATTGGAGAACTACTACAAGTTGGTAAGGATCCTAGATGGTTGAAGAAGGAAGGTATTTTGTTTTACAAATATGAATACATTCTTCCGAAAAGAATGGGATCATGTGGATATCTCAAAGAAATTCCTTTGCCTTCACTCAACATATTAGAATGGCCATGTGTAGATGAGTCTTCAGTAATTTCATTATGTTACAACTTATTTTCAGAAATGCAAATTGGAATAAAATAAAAAGGTGGCATCCACGTACATAATGGCATTTTCATGCCATTCTCTACGTTTTTCATCTATTTCATCATGAGGAGTCAATTAGGAAAACTAGTAAAATGTATGCTACTTCAAAACCTTCCAATGAGCTACTTATAATTTTGCTTTTCACTAGGTGGGATAGAAGAGTACATGACCAAAATGGAGAAGAAATTGAGTGTAGATTGAGTCATGATACCTTGTCTTTCAAGTAAGTCATTTCACTATTCTTTTTTGTTAATAGTATCATGCTTTTTAATTTTTAGGGTCAAAAGAGGCAAACAGGGATTTACTTATGAATGTAACAAATCATATACTAATACAAAGTATTTTCATTCTATTCTTTTAGGTATTGGATTTCAAGACAAATATTATATCTCTCATTTAAATTTCATAGTTGGAGACATGTTCGACAAATGGGGAAATGGGTTTGGGTTCCAAAGGAACTAGATGACGATGATGGAACCCATTCTCCAATAGTTTCACTTGATGTTCTAAAAAATGGTGAATTATTTAGAACATTATCAATGGAGAAGGATTGGACACTTTTTGAAGTTAGCGAATAGTTGGAGCTGCAAGAAGATTTTGACCACTTTGCATTTGTACACAATGGTAAAATGGTGAGAATGTAAAGATGAATATCATGATTTTAATATGTAGACTCAAGTATAATAAATTATTGGCACATTAAAACTTTATCAAAAATTATTGTAATGCCTTTTATTGTATTTTGTAGGTGGAAAAATGATGAGAACATATTGTGTGTTGCAAAGATTGTGTCAAACCTTCTACCATTGAAATTAGGGAATGCTAAAAATTTGTGATTTGAAAATATAAGATGGATAATTAATCCACATTATAAGAGCATTCCCTAAATGTGTGATTAATCCACATTAATCACACATTGTTAGTTTAATTTTGTATATGTCTAGTGTTCTACATATTCAAAATTGATATCAAATCCATTGAACCTTTGGACATGTTTTTTGGTTTAATAATGCACCTTTTGTTCTCAGTTCCCATTTCAAGATAGTTGCAATTCTGGGTTGCGTTGTGTATTCCTATGCTGCAAATTGTTTCATGCATGCAAGGAGCCATAAACTTTAGTAATTTGGGAGAAAAACTACCAAATTACTATGCAAGCTCCATGAACATGCAAATTCATTACTATAGTTCCCTTCCTTTGTGATGATTGGAAACGATGCAAGAAGTGGGTTATAAAATAATATGTATTGGACCACCCACCTCATGCAATTATAGGTGTCGGATCCTTCCTGAAAAGCTACTTGTACATATGGTGTTGTCTCCTTATCCTCAAGTACAATATTGTTTCATGTTCGATCATTGTGAGATGGGTGCTCTGCTCCAACCCTGGCCAAAATAACAAGCTTGTGCTTCTATGGAGATGAGGTGAAGTCCGAAGGTCCACTTGTCAGTTCCCTAGTTCCCTTAATTGAATGAGAAGAAAATTTCAGAGGTCCACTTGTCTGCATGAGAACAAAATCCCCAGGGGCCTTTTCTTCTTAATTCTAAATTGGTCTTCAGAATGGCAATTGTATGTGCTAGAGCATGAGGTTAGATGAAATATATGACTCCATCTTGGATACAGAATGCAGTTGGCAAACAAGTGACCATAACAATAATAGGATTGGATTTGGTAGAGGATTTAATCTAGTTCACTATATAATCTTGTGCCACAATTGCAAAATCACACAATCCTAGTCTTGGAAATAACCAACTTGATTCAATGCAACAACTGAACCTATTATACCCTCAACATTTTGAGGCTTGGATATGTTAAGAAATTTTCCTAGCCCATTGTATAAATCATGCCACAACTAAAAATTGAACATTCTTAATCTATCCTATCATAGTTGCAATATGCTATCCTAAAAGTGGAGACTATTTTTGGCAATGTGATTAAATGAATAGGATTAACTGAGTGAAAAAAAAAAATAGCTGGAAGATTTACCATGGACATGTAAAAAAAAATAAACATTAACTAATAAATCTATTAGTCCATTATTATTTGTGATTTTTAATGTATTAAATTTTGCAGGTTAGAGTTGAGGGCCACCCAACAGAAATGTTCATGTTCAGGAGTGTTGGGAAGTTGCGAACTAGTGCAAGAGAGATTGAATAAACAAACTGTACAACAAATAAATATCAAATTAGTATGTGTGTGGGTGGTAGGGTTAAGACAGAAAATTATTACTGTAATAGTCTAACTATACTCTTAACGATATATAAGAACAAGAAGCAACATCTTGTGATGTGCAAAAATGTTGAAGCTCATCTTGTGCTATACAAAAATGATGAAATTCTTTAAATGGACAGTTTATATGGAAATGGCTAAATATGATCTTTGTAGATTGAACTATAATACTGAGGTCATTTTGTGCATGGATATCTTATCTCCGAAAACGGGGAAGTTGTGTACGTCTTTTAGTCCAACTAATTAATTTTTCTCCATGTTTAGGTTATACTTATCACCTTATGGGAAGTTCAACACAACTTCTCAAAAAGCAGAATTACTTCATTCACACAGAATATCTGTGCATTAAGGAATTCCCAAAAAATACTAGAGAGGGTTTATGTTGTGAGTTTCCCAATGCAAACAACACAAGTTGAATGCTCATCAAAGCATGTGAAATATATAACAAGCAGCATGCATATATGTTGGGGGGAGAAACTTTTTTGATACAAGCAGCATGCATATATGTTGGGGGGAGAAACTTTTTTGATACTTGGAATAGACTCAAACAAATAACGACAGATTGAAATACGTAATACAATATGAGCAAAACAAGATTGAAGAAACAAGTAACATATGTAACATATAAAGAGATAAAATGTTTGTTAAGCTTCAAGGTTGACCAATCTAAGCCTTAAGGTACCTTCTAAAGAAACATTGTCTCTAAGACTCATAGAAAGACTACTTAATGAGCCAAGAAAGCATACACTTTAACACAAGCACATAAAGAAGAGAATTGTAAATGTGTAGAACATATCAACTACACTCCAAAGCCTAACAAGGACAATAGGAAGATGGACTCATGATAACTTTCATACTTTGCTCTGAAACCTGAACATATCAAATGCCATGGTCTAGCAGTAGCGAAGTCTCATAATAAGATGTATGTGCTGACCTCTTGCTTTGTTACACAATCTTGTGAACATGTGAGATGCTTAATTTATTTTGTATAACATGGTTGAATTCCCACCATGGTGATTAATTATCTCTAAAAATGTTTATTCTATAGGTTAACTAACTTTAATCAAGGTAAAACAGCAAGTATTCATTCAAATAGATTGCAATCTACAAAGGTGTCTTCACATGAATCCCATGCACAGCAACATGTCCAGATGGATTTTGTTAGGCTTCCTGATCTTGAATCAAAACCTTGATGAATTCGCATCATAAATTATGTATGAAATGGTATAAAGTCACTCGTAAGATAAAGTATTAGGACTAGAGAAAATCATGTTTTTGAGGAGAATTTTGGTCATATCAAATTTCATCTCATGATCTCCTACTCACAGCATTAGGATACTTGCAAACAAATGAAAGAAGAATGATTTCAAATTACATTGCTATTAAATATCAACATAATTTGACATTGATTGGTAAGGGAAAATTAATCAAATTCGTGTGATATCTCTAGAGTGTTTCTCTTGGAGATAAAAGGATGTTTGTGACAGATTTGACTTCACTGGTGGAAGAGGCCTATTACTCTAGTCTTTTGCTACCTTTGGCAGATTGGTAAGAATTGTTGCAAAAATGATATTAACTATACTTAAATTATGTAAAATAAGTTTGACAACAAAGCATACATGAACATACAGCACACTGACAGGGAAAAATATTTCACCTTCACATCTTGAGAGGTTGGTAGGAAACATAGCACACATTAGAAATTAGGTAATAGAAGATAGAGTCTCGACTCTCTATCATGTCAACCATGGAAGCAAAAACTAGATAGAACATGTATTACCTTGAACAAAGGTTGTTTCACTTCAACGTCCAGAACTTCTAAAATGTAACTGCATGTCTGTCTTGGGTCTAAAACATTTTAGAACCTTAAACACGGATTTTATACCCTGCATAGAATTGGAGTCAACAATCCAAATTTTAAGATCACTTTACACGGATTTTATACCCTGCATAGAATTGGAGTCAACACTCCAAATTTTAAGATCATTACAAAACACTAGTGCCAGAGACACTAGGAAATCTTAAAGCTTGCAAAAGGCATAGATTTGAAAATTGTGACAAACAAGAAAACTAAGAATGCACAACACCTTTGTGAAATATGGTATGGCTGTCATACCAAGGCTAGCAGGGCTGGATAACTCCAATGACCAAAGGATCAACCTCATAACTAGCATTCTAAGGAGCATTTTTTTCATTGCCCAGGTATGTAATACCAGGAACCACTTCTCTTTGTTCACTGCACTTGAATGTTGTTAGAAGCCGCATTGCAACATGGATCCTAAGAATCTGCCACATCTTCCTCTACTAAGAGCTTAAATTTGGAGGAATTTCCTGACTGTGGAGAACTTTTAGTTGGATATAAGTCTTCTAATTCCTTCCTTCTTGACATGCTTGAATGATGTTCCAAAGATAGTAAAAAGGTTTCTTAGGCACAGATAATGGCATTTCTACACTACCAATTGAGTTGGCTTGATAATGGCATTTCTACACTACCAATTGAGTTGGCATTTCTACACTACCAATTGCAATGATCTGTATCATCTAAAGCTCCCATGGAAACAACCTTTTGCACAGTCTCTTCTTTCTCTCTTCTGCAAGACTCCCATATGCACATAATCAACCACAATAGCACCACAACAACAACAATGTGTAAAGCACGCACACCAATTGGAAACCAGAAAAGGTGTGGAACACATAGAAAGATCTTCCTTGGTGAGGTCATGAACTAGTGTTTGTTCGGTCCCAATGTTTAAAGTCACCAAGAAAAATGGTATCACCCAACAAAAAGTGCTGTAGCAAACAACAATAAAATCATTTCAAAGAACACTAAAGGCATCAAGCAAAATGGTGTCACCCAACAAAAAGTACTGTGGCAAACAACAATAAAATCATTTCAAAGAAAATGTGCGCTCATTATAACCTAAACTCACATGTATCTAGAGCAAAAATCCATCTTGAATCTAAATCCATCTTGAGATCAGAATACAATCTTCAAAAATTTAAAAAAACAAACACAAAATGTAAACAGGTATAGTATACTATCTCTAATTACAATCTTTCACTACATATTTCTATATTATTAAAATTTTAATAATAGTAGAACATATTATGTTGGCGGTTAACCCCACATTAAGTAGCATAGAATCCCATTTAACACAGCATCAAGATATTCACAATAATCATCATTAAAACAAATCATTACTCACAAGAAACAACATTAAAACAAATCAATATCCGTTATAGCCCTTGTTAACCATCCAAAGTCATCTTATATTGTATTCCTCTTCTCAATGATAACCCTGAATGACCATCCAATCTCAACTTATATTTTAATTCTCTTCTCAATTTTATTATTCAAATATGAGTGAAAGCAGGTATGAAAAGAACTATAAAATTGTCCTACTAGGAATAAGACGTTGACTGAGAGGCCTTTTTCCAAAATAACTGTGCTAATATTGCTAATGTTTTCCCATAGTTGTGGCAAATCAGATACATATTTTGAATATACAATACAATCCCACATCCCTGTGTTAGCAAATTTTATAAAAACATCAATATAAAATCGAAAAAACATCTTTAAAAAACAGTTAACAAATTATTATATAAAATGCATATTGAATGGCGTTATCTAATTTTCATTCTGGTTGTTTAAACAGGATTTTGACGGTACCCATGAATTCAGTATACATTATATATATGAATTCAGTATACAGTATATATTTGAATTCAGCAAACTACTGGAGCACCTGGGACTGTAAAAAAATCACAGTGATTCTAGCAAATCTCTGTCAAATTCTTAGCAATTTTTACGAAAAAAGAGCAGAAAACCCACCAATGTCTATAAATCGACCAAAAAATAGTCGATCTAGATATATTAGCCAAATTCATTCTCGGTTACCAACTCATTTCCTATGCGATATCAGGATGCCAAATAGGATATATTTCAGTGCTCCATTAATAAAGATGACACACGAATATCTTGTTTAAGACATTGTGGCAAATTCTCTATTGACTTATCAGTTGAACCACACTTTTGATGATTGAATTTTAGTTGTTTGATAGAGATATTTCACTGATCTATCTCCTTATTGTAAGTGACAAAGGTGGCACTTAAGTCTATTTGGTATGTGCAGAGTTGGACAGAACAGAACACTAGGGTTGCTTCTGGTGAGTAGCTGAATGAAGGGTAGATGATTTAAACGTTGCTTACTCAGAGCTGGGTATCTCCTTACCAAAAGGGCACTCATCAGGCCAAATCGACAGTATAACACATTTTAGTTGACTTAAGGCCTTACAGATCGGATGCTTAGTCTTAGTCTTCTTTACTGAGCCGGCTCCCTACGATACACATACAGCTCTTCGCCTAGCGGGGTTGATCCTGACCTAGAGTCCCTTAACCTACCCGCTTTGAAGAGACATCCTTAGCCCGAAAACACCTTCCTTACTAATACACCCTAAGACACTACTGTCATTATCAACTTATTCCCTCATTGATTTTGTTGCCCGGATTACCGTCAGCCAAAGATATACTTTGACCCATTTTGCAAGTATATGTAGTTGATCTCATGAGTATCAAAACATTTACAGAAACCTCCAAAATATTCATAAACAAAGAATGCATACACATGCAATGTTTTAAATGTTACCAGATAAGATAATTGGACGGGAAAAAAGTCTACGAAGACTCACACATTGATTAATATTAAGACAATAATTATCTACGCGTTAAAGAAAAAGCAGATTTTCATAGCATCGACTACCTTGTGAACAAGGTCTTCTCTAGAACAACCTCCATAAATTCTTTTCAATGTATCAGGAAATACGCTAAGTTGCCCAAAAGAAGATAAGCATGCCACTTTAATAATCAGGCAGTGTTAATGCTACGGGACCTATCAACTATACAAGTCATCATCTTCTTTATTTTCTGCTCCAGTAAATGGTTCTGAAGAACCAGCTGCCGCTGTACCACCTGGCCTCTCTGCAAATCGGAATTCCGTACCAAAACCTCTAGACTGCTGCAGCGTCTGTGCAAATGCTTGATATTTTCGGATATCAGCATCGCTGACACTCCTTCGAGCATATTTCATGGACTCCTCAAAATGAGCTGCTTTTATTTCAGACAACTCCTCACTATCATCCTCATCCATAGCTTCAGGATTTTCTTTTCTCTTCCTTTCACGTTCAATATCCTACATCATATTCAAAATGAGCTAATGAGCGTCTACTAGAAATATCACAGAACCTAAAGGTACGTAGTTTTTTGCTACTCCAGGCCACATAGAATGTAACATTCTAGTAAGTAAAAGCAAAGGAAAAATATAATAAGCAAAAACAAATCTCTGTATATAAGCAAGGATACTATTGCTTACCTGCTCGATGTTTTCTCGAATGGCATATTTGCAAGCCCGCTGACAAATTTCTGTAATATCAGCTCCACTGAATCCTTGGGTATAACGAGCTAAAGCAGTCAAATCAACATCCTTGGCAACCGGTGACTTTCTCAGGCATGCTTTAAAAATTTGCAGGCGTGAACTCTCATCGGGTAATGGTATGTAAATTAACTGGTCAAGCCTACCAGGCCTTAGCAATGCAGGATCGATGATATCTGGCCTATTTGTGGCCCCAATAATGAAAACAGTTTTCTTGGCTGTCATCCCATCCATCTCTGTTAACAACTGATTTAGGACTCTGTCCGCAGCACCACCTGCATCACCAACACTGCTCCCTCGCTGCAATATTGGAATTACATTTCAACATTTAATTAATGTCTCACTAGACAAAGTACGACAAAAAATCTGCACACAAATCACTCCAATAAAGAGAGGACTACTCTTGACCATGGGAAGTGCAATTTATTTCAACATTAATTAACATCCCTTTAGATAAATATGACAAACTTCGCTCATGAATCACTCCACTCAAAGATGAGAATAATTTTGGATATCGAAAGTCAACACACCTGTGTAGCAATAGAATCAAGCTCATCAAAAAACAAGACGCAAGGCGCTGACTGTCGGGCTTTGTCGAAAATCTCTCGAACATTAGCCTCACTTTCTCCAAACCACATAGTTAATAATTCTGGGCCTTTTACACTGATAAAATTGGCCTGGCACTCATTCGCAATAGCTTTTGCAAGCAGCGTCTTACCACAACCTGGTGGCCCGTAAAAGAGCACTCCTTTGGAAGGAGACATGCCAAACTTTTCAAATTTCTCAGGGTGCTCCACTGGATATTGAACAGTCTACAGACCAACATTAAAGTACATCTTAGTTAGTGATGTTCAGGATTCGCACATAGTTGACATCCTTCAAAGAATCAAAAATAGAAATGTAGTAATCCTGAGGTCCACTGCTTTACCTCTTGAAGCTCCCTCTTGACATTTTCCAAACCACCAATATCGTCCCAAGAAACATTGGGCACTTCAACAACCTATCGTACAAATACAAATATTATTAATACACTATATATAAACAAATAGAAGAGATGCATTGTTCGCACCTGAGTGTTTATATAACCCCTCTTGGCTGATACTTATAGAAAAGGATATTGCTAGAAGAAATTTGACACAACTCACAGTTTCACGCAAGGCAGATGGGTTACTGGTGCCCAACGCAGTCTGGAAGTGCTCATTTGTAACAGCCATAGAATTGAGGATTTCAGCATCGATGGTCTCATCTTCCAAGTCTATAACATCCATTTTTTCCCTGATGCACTGTAGCGCAGCCTCGGTGCAAAGAGCTGCAAGATCAGCTCCAACATATCCATGTGTGTCCTTCGCAATTCGTTCAAGATCAACCTGCACCAAAAATCAAAAACATAATATATAAAGTCAGAGCATAAAAAAAATAGCGTTGAAATATGTAAAAATAGAAAATTCAAACGCGGCTAAGTTCATACATCGTCCGAAAGCTTCATATTCTTTGTATGTATACGAAGGACTTCCAGCCGCCCCACTTCATCAGGAACCCCAATATCAATTTCCCTGTCAAACCTTCCAAACCTTCTAAGAGCTGGGTCAATACTATTTGGCCGGTTAGTTGCTCCTATCACAATAACATGGGCTCGAGCTTTTAGCCCATCCATCAGTGTCAGAAGTTGAGAAACAATTCGCCTCTCAACCTCACCATGTGTCTTTTCTCTTTTGGGTGCTATTGAATCAATTTCATCAATAAAAATAATGGATGGGGCATTCTTCTCTGCCTCCTCAAAGGCTTTCCTCAGATTGCTTTCACTTTCTCCAGCCAACTTCGACATAATTTCGGGCCCATTAATTAAGAAAAAGAAGGCACCAGTTTCATTGGCTACTGCCCTAGCAATTAAGGTTTTCCCTGAACCAGGTGGTCCAAAGAGCAAAATTCCCTTTGGTGGTTTAACGCCAATTGATTTAAAAAGCTGTGGGTGCCTCAGTGGAAGCTCAACCAATTCACGAATCTGGGCCATTTGCCTCCTTACACCGCCAACATCGTCATAACCAACTTCATCCAATCTATCTTCATCCTCCCGCTTCACAGGCTCTCCCTCACAAAAGATCTCAGTATCAGGAGACACAACACAATATTCCCCAGGGTCCGTCTCTATTACTTTGAACTCTACACTGCGCATTCCACCTCTAACAAGGAAAAGGTCTCCTTTCCTTACTGGGCGATAGGCCTCCATGAAATAGGCTGCAAAGAAAATATCAGAACTTTAGAAACCATATTTACCTGATCTTATAACCCACATTGTAGAAAGAGAAGAAGAAAGCAAATAAATTGCACAAAACATATCATCCTAAACTTTTAACGCACAATGTTAGAAAGATAACTCATAACGAAAATTACAGGGAGCTATTCAAAACTTAAAATGGCACTGTATGCTCATATTTCAACTACCATGAGGTAGCTAGCATAAGCTTCCCCAAACAAACAATACAAGTATATTAAACGCACAAAGCAAATCTTTCTAACCTGAGTTTCTTTAAGCTTATGAATATCAAATTACCTTTACGAGATCTATTTGTTGTACATATAAGACAATTTACCCTAAGATACTGGCATGTATGAACAGCCTCATAACCAGATGGTAAATTCATGCATTGGTGCAAACTTAATGCACTGACCTACTTTAGCACTTAATGCACTGACCTACATTTTCTAAAGGTGAGAAAGACATTAAGAAATGAAAACATTGGAAAGGCAGAATTCAGAAGAAAAAATAAAAAAAAAATACCAGAATATCCATCACTTTAAGAAGAGAAATATGAAAACAGAATGAGTCGGGAAAAAAAATGAGACTCACGCTTTAAATATGCATCGAACAGATTGCCAGTAACGCCCTCGATGGTATCATCAATAGGCAGGATATGCACACGCTTGCCGTACTTTACATCGGGGCACTGATGAACCGAAACAACATCGCCGAGTCGAACCCTAAGATTCGAACGCACAACCTTGTTCATTCGAATCCTGGGCTCTTCGCACGTCTCATCAGCGAGAGCGATACAAATCGTATCCTTTCTCTTCTTGCCCTAAAACACAAAATTCGAAACCCCAGGTGCCCCGGGCAAATTAGATCAAAATATCACGAATAGATCAAAGATCGAATCCCACAGAGCCAAGAAAAGAGGGCAATTTTACCATTATCAATATCAAAGCATACCTTGATAAGAATTGTGTCTCCGCGGAAGAGCTGTAATTTTTCCATGGTGTCCGGATGCAGACAGACCACAGAGTTATCGTCGTTGATAGCCTCATCGACAACAAGGCGATTGGGAGCCTTCTTCCGCTCCAAAATAGCAGTGCTGAAATCCCTTTTGACTCCTTTGCTGTAATCAAAACCCACCGAAATTTAGCTCAACAGCATACAACACATGAACTACCACTTCAAAAAAGACCTGATAAACCAAACCCTCTGAAAATGAAAAGCAAGGAGACTTACGGTTCTGAAGATTCTCCCTTGTGCGCCATTGTTGCACAGGTGTAATTGATTCGATGGATGTCTGATCCGCAAACAAATTCGTGAGTAAAAATATAACAGTATGAATTGCCATATGGGGAAGAGCGGATATTTATAGGGCATGTAGTTATTTCACCTAACCAGAGCAAGGTCGGTTCATTTCAGCCAGGTTAACTAATCATCCCACATTCCTTGGGACGGAAGTAAAGCAAAAGTGCCGTGGAGGATTACTTTTTTTTGTTTAAGTGAACTTTTTGGGGACATTTTAGCTAAAGTTAAAGAACCCCAAATTTTCTTTAATTCCAGAAGGTGGGGATGGGAGAGGACCATAACCATGGATGGTTTGGAAACCCGCCACGGCTCAGCCAGGTTGAATTTTTTTCCCAATAATTTCGGTAGCAAAAGGCGGGGTATGTGGAACCATGATATCTATTCATTAATGTTCATTATACTTTGTATTGTAAATAGTATGAGGAGAATCTTATTTTATAGAGAGGATAGCAATATGCGGAGAACTATGAAGTAGGGTAGGTGGAACTATGAAGTTTTAATTTTAATTTTTTATTTTTAAATGTAGTTTATATTTTATACCTGGTAAATAATATGATGAGAATT
>APFE030086725.1:153536-185979 GCA_000404065.3 Pinus taeda
TATTTATATTGGTTAGATGTTTTTTGGGTTAGGGGTTATGAGGAGAATTGATGGGCAAGAAATAAGGTAAGATGTTATTCTTAAAAGTTGTTTGGGCCATGATCATAAAAGAAATTAATTTTTAAAAGTGGTTTTGGCAATAATTATATGGAAATTAGCTTTCTTATAAATATTATTTAACTTGAAATTGTTTTTTGTTTTTTAAGAGAAAGACCTAAAACAGATGTTATTCTTGAAAGTTGTTTGGGCCATGATCATAAAAGAAATTAATTTTTAAAAGTGGTTTTGGCAATAATTATATGGAAATTAGCTTTCTTATAAATATTATTTAAATTGAAATTGTTTTTTGTTTTTTAAGAGAAAGACCTAAAACTCCTCATTAGTTAAGGGATTATTTTCTTTGAATAAAAGTAAACAAGAGTAAAACTTTGTCTCATTTTTCACGAAAAAACTATATATTTGTATTATAATCAGAAATTGTTATATATACAAGGACAATATTACTGCCAGATAAGCAGTAAGCTTGAAAACATGTCCCATCTTGAAACTGACAAAGTATGAAATTTCCAGAATACATGCCCGGAAGCTGAGAGGTTATCAGATGAAAATAGAGCTTCGAATGTTTCAATTTACCACAAGTGTATGATGCAAAATGCTTCGAATGTTTCAATTTACCACAAGTGTATGATGCAAAATAGGGAAAGAAACTAAACAGCTAGTATCTATAGAAGCCATCATATGTGCATAAGACAATACAAAAACCAAATTTCTGCCATAAGTTAATGTTATATACCTTGAAATTGGAAATCCTGGATCTGGTAGATATTGTTGTTCACCTTTATCTGCATTCTCCATAAACCTTGGAGCAAGGTTAGACCCATTTTAGCTAAAGCGTCCGCCTTTTTGTTTTTGTTTCTATCAATATGGGAAATAGTATAGACCTTTCTGTTGTCCCATAATGATGCTATCATGTCCATCCATCCGGCAAGGTGAATGTTTTTTATGTGTTTCTTTGACAAAGCATGGTCAGTTATTACCATGGAGTCTCCATAGATTTGCAGATTCGGTATGTCCAGAAATTTGTTGAAGGAGAGGAGACCCACTAAAGCCACTGCTTCTGCTCTATTGTTTGTCCCCGGACCAGCATTCCAGAAAATTTCTATAGTTTGTGCATTTTCCATCTTGATGAAAACGCCACATGCACAGATACCTTGCTGAGTAGCACCGTCAAAATATGCACATGGAGTCGAAGCAATCATCGACATGGATCTTCTTCCATTCCCATACCTGTCGATAGTAGACTCATAATCCCTTCCATAATTGTTGTTGTGCTTCCCGCCTGTTCCAAGAGCATTGTATAGAGCTATTATAGAATCGGTGACAGAAGAACTTGTTACCACCTTTGAGCTAAAAATATTGTCATTCCTCCATTTCCATATGCCCCAGATAGCCAATAAGGGAATGGCTCTCCATTCTTTTTTCATGGTGCTCCAATTTTTAAAAGCTTCAGAAATTGATGGGAAAGAAACAAGTGGGAATCCAAAGAGGGCCATAAGTTCCTGCTAGATAGGTCGCACTTGTTGACAGTTGAGGAAAAGATGAAAATTATTTTTAGAGCTTTCTCTGCACAAAGGAGATGGCCGGCCCATGCCAATTTCGTTTTTGTAAGTTTTCCCACGTAAGGTTCCTATTGTAGTACACCAACCATGCAAAAATAATTATCTTGGTGGGGCATCTCGTTTTCCACAATGTGGGAGGGAAAACATCTCTGGATATTTCGATGTCGGAACTAAGAAGCTGTAAATAAACATGTTTAACCTTCACCTGCGTGGAGCCATCCATACCTCCCCAAATGAGCAAGTCTTTGTCCGCCGATCGAAAGATTCCATGACCCCGCAAAGAAGAAATTACATGGTCCCACTGTGCCTTCATGTCTCCATTGAGTTGTAATTCCTCCAAGGATTTCCAAATGGGGATGGCCCCATCCCATGGCCGAATGGTACTGGCCCAATAGAATAACCCTCTAATATGGAGCGCACTCAACAACCTAGGGGAAACATGGATTTTTCCCGCAAACACGTCCCTTCCAATCAGGATCTGAGATCCTATCTAAAATTTCCAATTGATGTTCTGCCTAAAATATGGTTCCACCTTCTTGAACCCCCTCCAGATAGCCGATCCAATTGGAGACCCAATATGATTCACCCCTAATCCAGTATGTCATATCCCTGTTTTGCATATATTTTGCGCGGATTGTCAAGCTCCATAATGAGTCACCCATGACTGCCTTCCACATCGATTTGCATAAAAGAGCTTTTCTAAATTGTGCCAATTCTAAAATGCCCCATCCTCCCGAAATTTTAGGCCGCGTTATTGCAGATAGCTTGGTTAAATGAAATTTATAATGTTCCTTATCACAACCCCAGATAAAATTGGCAATCATCCTGTTCAAGTTCTTAATAATTGCAGATGGAATGAAGAACAAGTGCGCCCAATAAGCCATCGTTTGAACCAAAATAGCTTGTGTCAGGGTCATCCTACCACCTTTGGATAAGCACAGGTTTTCCCAAGCAACAATCTTCTTGTAGAATATATCTGTAATCCATGACCAATCCGCCACTTTGTAACCTGTAGTTTTCAATTTAAAACCCAAGTATTTAAGCCCGTTCCAGAGAGGAATAACTTGTATGTTAAAGAGATGAGATAGAAATCGGATCAGATTTCCGTTTGTATCCTCTACATAGAATGAAGATTTCCCTTCATTAACAAACATGCCTGTTGCACTTTGAAATTTCGCAAAATTTCATGAAGACAGATCCATGTTGTCCTGCATAACATAGCAGTTAAAAGAATGTCATCGACAAAAAAACTATGGGATGAGTTTATACCTCTGCAAATAGGAAGTGGACGACATTGATCTAGTTGGATCGCCTTCTTGATATGGAGGCTGAGAGAGTCCATCACTAATATGATAAGAGTGAGGACAAGGAGCATCCTTGCCTGAGCCCCTTGGCAGCTTTGAAAAAAGGAGAGGGTAAACCGTTGATTATAACAGCATAATTAACCTCCTCTACACATGCCATTATCGATCTTGAGCACCTTGAGTTCAATCCGATCCTAGCAAGAAGACATCGCATGAATCCCCAATCCACGTTGTCGTACGCCTTTTTCAAATCTATCTTCAATACAGCAACCGCCAATTTCCTAGTGTGAATAGAATGAATTGATTCTTGTGTGATGGCAACCGCGTCCATTATATTCCTATCCTTGAGGAAACCGTGTTGCTCTGGGGTTAAATGCAATGATAAAACACTTCTAATGTGAATAGAAATTATTTTGGAGATTGTCTTATATAAAACATTGCATAAAGAAATTGGTCGATAATCTGAGAATGATGCTGATAGAGACTTCTTTGGAATCAGAGCAATGTATGTGTAGGTAATACGATGACTTATGAAGCCCTTCGATCTTGATTCCTCGACCAAGTGTAGGATTCCATCCTTGAATAGATCAAAAAAGTGGATAAAAAATTCTATGGACCACCCGTTCGGACCGAGACATTTGTCCTTTTGGAATGAATTCATCGTGGCCAGAATTTCATCTTCAGTGACTTCTTGGAATAGGGCAGCATTTTGGGCCTCATCAAACATGCAAGGATATAGTTCAATGCCCCAAAGGATATCTTCGATGCGGCTTCTGATATCTCTGTTATATGCCTTTTTGAAGTAATTTACAGCTTCGCATGTTATATCTTCTTGAGAATAAACAGATATGCCAACATCATTCTTAATTTCCCAAATCATATTTGCCTGCCTTCTTCTGTTTGCAAATCTATGAAAATATTTTGTATTTTTGTCGCCTTCTTTGAACCATATGGCACAGCTCTTAAGACGCCAAGTGGATTCTACCTCTGCTAATATCTTTTGATTTTTTTTCCCAAGTTCCCATACTCGTTTCCGGATATATGAAGATAAGGAGTTACTCTTAAAGCAAGTGGATAAGAATTACAATTCCTTGTCAATATCTTTAAGCTCCTTCCTATTTGATTCCACTTTGTCACGCTGCCATTTTTTTACATTGTCGCGGAGAAGTGCCATACGCTTAATGAAATCCATAGACTGATGTTGTGACAGTCCTAAGTATTGTTGCCACGATTCCTTAATAAACTGGTTGAAATATTCATCCAAGAGCCATGTACAATTGAATTTATATGGAAAGCCAAATTTACATCCAATACCATTCCATTGTATATATATTGGCTAGTGATTAGATATATGCGCAAGGACAATTTTCATAATTGGCGGACCGAACCTGTCAATCAACTCCCATGAATGATATATCTATCCAGTCTTTTAGCCAAAAATGCTTCACATGACCGCCCGTTATCCCATGTAGGACCCCGACATTCTGGTTGAATATCTATGAAATTATTTTGAATAATTGCATTTCGGATCATGCGCCCGATCGGGTCCATTTTCCTACCATTGCCCCAGGATTCATCATTACACAATGTGCAGTTAAAATCACCTCCTATCAATAAGGAATCGATATCCATGAGCTCAAATGAAAGAAACTTTTCCCAAAAAGGATACCGATGTCTATATGGGGCGTAAATATTTAAAATATGCACCGGTTTATGACAACCATGAAAATATGCTAGAATTAGAATGTCAGCAAAACAATGAAATGCAGCAGCTTTAATCCATTTAGGGTCCCATTTAATAGCTAAGCCTCCTGACAACCCTGCAGCGTCAGTAGCTACCATGTGCCAAGAAGGAAAAATTCTTCTAAAATAATAGATGGATTCAGTTCGGTCATGCATTGTTTCTTGGATTAGAAGCATTCTAGATTTAGTGGAGCAAAAAAGTTCCTTCAGGGCCGAATATTTCGGGCCGTCACCTAAGCCCCAAATGTTCATGGATAATATGTTATACATAGCAGCCATCAAATGCCCTGCGTGCTCTAAGGGGCCCTCTAGTGGATTATTTTTCCTCAGCAATTTCAGATATGGGAATATCGACCAAATTTGTTCTATAGGAGACGTAGCCTTCCTGCCTTTTCTCCCTCGAAAAATGTCTACTACCCTACTTTTCTTTTCGCCGAACAGTTATATACCCTGCCGATCTAGGGCTGATAACAAGATATGGGGATTTATCCGGTTTATGAATAGTGAGGGGTTCCAGATTTAATGATTCCCTTTGCAGCAACATAGCCAAATCACAATCAAAGGAATTGATCTCAGCTGATTGCGAGGAGTTAAACGGGGTGAATGATTCACATATAGCCTTCCCTTTTGGATCGGTTCTACGCTTCCCAACAGGAGAGGGGATCTCAGACGTTAGGGGTGGGTTATTGGCAGGGGATTGGGTGGACGAAGAAATATAATGGATGGATTTAGTAGGGCCGACCTCCGACGATTTATCAGTCGGCGGGGGAAGTGAAATGGGTACTTTAGGGGAGGGTTCTGGAGGATATGGGAGCAAGGGAAAGCCCAGCAACGAAGAAGGCAAGTCGGTGGATGGCTGATGAGAGAGCTCAGGAGTGAGGGCAGTTTGATGGCCGCAAACTTCAAATGAGTTATCCCACCCATTGGGGCCAGCAGAAATCAAACGAGAGCGGAGGAAGCTTGAAGATCGGCCGGTGGATATATGGTTACTACAAGAGCGCAGATGTATAGGATTAAATCCCCGGAAAGGGTTAATATTGAGATTCTGTTCCAAATTATCTCTTACAGATGATACACCAGCAAATTTCTCTGTATTAAACTTGCTTCTATGTCAAATAAAATGTCTACGGGGGCATTGAGGAAGGAGGTGGTCAGCCTTATGGAACGCCGAGCACCGAAAAGGTACTCCCCAATAGTCTAAGCGTTGGTGAATGTTAGACATATTCCAATTCAAATCAATAGATTCGGGGAAACCTCCCCTGAATCCCTTCTCAATAAGAACCCATGCAACGCGCTTATCCTTTGTGCCAATACAGCAGGGGTTGACGTAAATGAATTTCCCGACAGCATTACCAATTTTCTCCATAGACTCCTTATTCCATAATTCAACAAGCAATCCCGACAGCTTGATCCATATGTAACTATTCTGTGGAGTGGATCTAAGAGGGTTGAAACCTATATACCACCTGTGCAGAGCCAGGAAGCTTCGATCCCGGACCCAGGGTCTTGAGAAGATAAATTCTAAATCGCGATCCTGGAGGAAGTGAAAACTAAACCAATTGTTCATGAGTTTGTTCATGAGTTTAACGATGATAGGGGCATATCCAAGAAGAGAAGACCATTTGGTAGCAATCCAGCTTCGAAACTAAGACTCCTCCATAGACGGGAAGTGCCATCGACCCACAAGGGCCCGCTTCTGCAAACTCGATATCCTGTCAAATAAAAGGGGGCCGTCCAAATTGAGAGCTTCAAGCGGCGGAGATGTTTTAATCGGCCGGAACTGTTTTCAGGTCGGGGGGTGACTCGGACCCTCACCAAAAGATGACTGTTCCTTCTGAGTGGGCGGAAAAATGTCCTCGAACAACATGGCACCCCAATCAGCATTTGCATTCCGTTTGACGTGGCCTTTTTAGCTTCTTCAACGGCCTTCACTAAGGGCGAGGCCACTGAGTTGTCAGAGGGAAAATCCATGTACAAGGACAGGATAAGATAACGAGGACCAATTCAGGGTCCACAGAGATTTGCCATCCAAGTTAGAACATTAAGGCAGATTTATATAAAAAGAATAAAATCCCATAATAGTCAAAGATGGATGTACAACTTCGTCTGGAATTGGAATGGATCACATGATGGATGTAAGGAGGGTGAGAACTGAGCCCTCGAAACGATAGGGAACAAGAGGAATGGCTGCAGATATTAAACACAGAAATGGATAATAGTAATGAAGGCCACCTAATCCAACGACAGTCAGACCTCGTCGCCGAAAAATTCAAATTCCTCGACACCGGAAAAAGTGCAGAAAGCACCAGGCGACCCCAGACTCAGGAGGGCGAGAGTGGGCATACAATGCAACAACGGTAAATCTCATACACACACTAGCATGGACCTAATCTGAGACGAAAATCAGTACAAGGCTTGGAAATGATGAAGAATCTCTTAAGAAAATTGATAATCACCCCCCACCAATCTATGAAATTTGACCCCAGCATATGTAAGAAACTGTGAAAACATATTATGTATATATGTTCTATTTAAAAATACTAGAAACAACTCGGGATACCACATAAAAGAGAAACCAGATTCATGCCATATCCTGCCAAACAACAGAGCTGTGAACAAGACTATAAAGGATAAAACAATATAGAAACTAACCTGTACCTCGAGCGTACCGAGTGGAGAGCACTGCGACAATGATAGAGCGAACAATTTTCATATCCAATTTTACATACTAGCCCTGAAGTATCACAGCTACATATTGTTTTGTACTCCATACAAATAGAACAGAGACCGAAATGGTAAAAAAAGGTGCTGCTAAGTTCAGTCTCATCTGTTCATGGAAAAGGCTAAATCTGGAACCAAAACCTCCAACAAAAACCAAAAAGGAGAAAGTGTGGGGGAAATAAATTCAGAGGCTGGAGCTTGCGGGAGGCCAAGCATCATCCCAGGCTGAGAAAGAGATTGGATAAACACGTATAGCAAAAGCATGCAAGAAGAAGCATGTAGGCTAGTGGAAAAGGATGGTCTAGCCACGTAGAGGCCTAACATGCAACAAATCACCTGCAGGGTTATCACATACTTCTAAAGGCATAGAGATGTGAACCATGTGAGGAGGATTACCTAGCTGCCAATGACAAAAAAAGTCCACTCTCCACCTTCCGACACCTCGAGTATTCTAACCCAAAAGGCTATTAAAAAGCTCCAAGAAGGTTACCTGTGGAGGTTGCAGGTGCTCTCCAGCTCGGCAACTCTCGGCACTCCTTAGCTCTTCACTCCTTGTTAAAAACCTTGTTAAAGTTGTGCATATCATTGATGCAGGAGATAGTTTTTGCGTTGAGCCCTGAAAGCCTGTGGAATGCAGCATTGAGAGAAGAATTCAAGCCATGGTTTTCTTTGATTTTATTTGAATAAATGTAATGAGTCAACTTGCATTTATAAATAGCAACTAAATATGCCTATCTTTATTGCCAATTGACAACTAAGTAATGATAGGTTTTGTCACCTTCATTGAAAGAGCATAAAGGAGAACCAAAACATAGTTTCTTATTGTTTTAAGTGTCATTTCAAAGCTTTGAACGAAAAATCAACATGACAAATAACATTTACCTCCAGAGATTGCACAAGGAGAACCAAAACATAACTTCTTATTATTTTAAGTGTCATTTCAAAGTTTTGAACGAAAAATCAACATGACAAATAACATTTGTCTCCAAAAATTTAAAGATTTAATGATGCATGGCTTTGTAGATGTCATTTCAAAATTTTGAAAAAAAATCAACATAATAGATAAAATTTGTCTCTAAAAACTTAATATAACATAGCAGACTTAATATAGCATAGCTTTGGTTATAAGATAGGATTTTTTTTTTATTGCATTCATAAATTTTCACTGGTTTTGCATGTTTTATGTATATTTCACATTGTTTAAAAAAACATGTGTTGTGGGAATTCTTGCAAAAAATTAACAAAATATTTAGTATAATAATGACTCTAAATTAATTATATTATATAAAAAATACATTATAAAATAACTATACCAATACCTATTTTCATTAAAAGTGTAGTTGACTTCGTAATTAATTATAATAAATCTCAAACAACAAAAAAATAGTAATCCTAACAAACAAAAATAATAGCTGATAGGTTAATAAAGAGATAAGTAAATAACTGGACGGATTAATTACTATTAAGACCAAAGTAATTAAGGGAACACGAACCTTTTAAAAATTTAGAGGCGGTGTAATCCAAATCTCCCTTGAAATGAGTTACATAATAAAAAGCAAAAAAAAAAACAAACAAAACATATCACAAATTTCTCACACTAACTAGAAAAACAAAGTCTTGTGTCATAACAAAAGAATTATATATAAAAATTTTAACATTATATATTTTCATTAATTTATTTAGCACTGACTTCTAAGTTTTGTTAAAAAAAAAGGGTAAAGAAAAGATTTCATTTATGATATCATTCATTTGATTTCATTTATACACAACTTAAATAGAATAGGCCACACACGTGGTTGTAAAGCAGATTGAATAAAGAAACAAACGAGTATTTATGGTGAATCAATTATTATATTAATAACAATTTTTTTATTTTTTTTACAAAGTCGGTCGCTGTATTAGTGGCTGAAAAAAGGAGAGGAGTTAAAGCTCCTGAGATACATTAGATATCGATGGCAGCTTGGATCTAAGGAGTTACAAAATAGAGATCTCTCCTTGATCCTTTTCCTGCTTGTTCTACTTCTAAAAACACCTGGGCTACTATAAGTTCTTACATATTGAAACAACCAAAATTTACATTTGCAGAACATTTTTTAATCTATTTCAATGTGACTGATTTGTCTTGCAGTGGATTCCTCCGGTTTTTTATCCACTTCTGCCTGCTTGGCACTTGAGGAACTAGGAGCTACATTGTTTCGCTTGTCCCTCATATACTGCAAGATCGAAATTGACTCTTCTGCATGGCTGCATTGATTTGATAGGTTGCTGAACTGTTCATGAAGAGAGGCGACCCTATGCAGGAAAAGGTCTATTTCAGCTCGGTATTTATCATTTAGGATGCGGTTCTGGTCTTCAAGTCTCGTCTCCAAGATCCTCTGCTGGTTCTCCAAGATGCGCTGTTGGGCCCTGACTTCTTCTAATTCGACTTGCAGGTCCGCACAATGCAGACAGTCCTCGTTGCACGCCATTTTCGCTGTTGGGGATGAATGGGATAAGTAGCAAATGCACACAAAAGAAGGGATGTAACTCAAGGCGCAGGGGACAGAGAAGATGGGGGCAATATAACACACAACAGAGCTTTTGTATACCTGAAACCGCCTGGAGACGTGAAAGACAATCAGAAGGGTAGAGAAAGGGAGGGTTGTCCAGAAGTTCTGATCGTTACTTAGAGGGTAGAGACTATCTCTGGAATAGAGGCAATGAGGCACTAAGCGATACTGCACACGAGAAGCTACCTGAAAACAAAATCGCTTGGAGGCAAAGACAGAGATCAAGCGTCAAAGATAGAAATAGTAAGCGCTGAAGAATGAAGAAAGGGGGAGTATTAAAGGAGGGAGCTGAAGGGTGATGAGGCGGGAAAGGGGCCATCCAGTCACGAGATAAAGGAGAGTATCCTGCTGGCATACCTGATAAATATCCTGGAGGATCCTTGAATCAGATCTGTTGGGAGATCTGCCGCCGGAAATGATGAGATTGTCATGGTTGATGTGTGTTTTGTGGATTTCGTATCCATGTAATATTATGCTGCAGAAAGCAATCCCATTGACAGCCCGAGGGACATGATTCAAATCGGCCCTGTCAGTGCTATTCGGCTTGACGCTAATGATTTTATTTGGGGTCATGGCAAAGGTTGAAAAGTTTCATTAGAGTTGCATCTTAAGGTGCCAACTGGCCTTCCACATGCATTATTGGTGCGATCATCAGCCTTCTTATTAATGTTTCGGAGAATGTGGTAATATTGAATGTCTTCCATTGCCTAATGAAGGATTTGATTGCGCCTGTTAATTTGTTGAAGCATAGTGTTGGGAAAGTTCTGGTGATGGACCATTAAGCGAATTACAACAGAGGAGTCCCCAAATACCATTGCTTTCTTTATTCCCAATTTGCTTAACTATGTTAAACCCTGGAACAGAGCTAGAGCTTCAGCTCTGTTATTCGAAACCTTCCCTAGACTCCACTCGTAATGGAGGATGCACTCCCCATTGGCGTTAATAATCAACCCCCCTGCTCCAGTTGTACCAGGATTTGATTTTGATGCCCCGTCGAAGAACAAATAAAATTTGTTGCTATTTTGTATCCAATTGGCAAACTCCTGTTCTTTTAATCTAACTTTCCATGATCTAGCTTCTACTTTGTTCTGTGCCTCCCTCCTGTTACCTTCCTATACATTTTGATGTCTTTCCAATATGTAACTTATGAAATCTCGTTCCTCCACACTATATTTTGTTGCATTGATCTTTCCAGTGGTGTTGATTGAAATAGTTTCCAGAGCAAGGATTTTGGCTTTGCTGCAGGTTATTCAAGCATTTGAGCTCTTATCTTGATTTTTTTTTTTTTTTTAGCTAGCCAGATTCGCCACAGCAGGGTATGGGGGAGAGTGTTCCATACTCTCTTCACCAAATTGCTTCTTTTTTCTTTCCAGGGGCAACATTTTCTCCATTTGTAGATTGTCTCAGCTATGGTGAGCTGAGGTTCCCAGTTTAGATTGCCAGTGGAGGACATCTTTTCCCAACATTCAACAGCAAAAGGGCATTCTATGAATAAATGATGCATTGTTTCCTCTGCCTTGCAACAGTTGGGGCATATGGATGGGCCGTTGATGCCTCTTATTTTTAGATTCTATGTTGTTAGGATTTTTCTTTTCAGCAAAAGCCATATAAAAAATTTAATTTTTGGGAGAGCCTCTGTTCACCAAACAATTTTCCAATGGTTCCACAAACTCATCTGAAAGGTGCTATTGCAAAGGTGTTGATGACCTGCTCTGACTGTATAATTTGTTCCTGTTGAGTCCCAGCGAAAGCCATCCGATTCATCTTCTTTGATGGGAGCTTTACTGTGGAGAAGCGTCTTTAGGTAGCTGAGACTAGGTTCTAAAGCGTTGGGGATTTCTGGGAAGGACCAAACAGTCCAAACATGGGAATGAGGGTCCCAGCTGGAAATTTGAGCTAGATGATGGATGCCTCTATTGTTGAGAAATTTGATGACTGGAGTGGCCTCTTTATGCATGTTCAAGGGTTTTTGTCCTAGGATTTTGTCAGTTCCAAAGTTGATGCTAGCTCCCCCCCCGGGACTTTCGAAATATTTTGAATCATAAGAGGTAGGGCTTTCTTGCATAACCTCTAGATTTTAGTGGAATCTCTATTGGGGATGTTGGAGTCAAGAAGTTGCTGCCTAGGGAAGTTTAGATATTTGATCTCCAACACCTTTTTCCACCACGTTGAGGGTCCTGTTATTAACCTCCATACAATTTTCGCACCAAAGGCCAGATTTAAGAACTTTGGTGATCTGATACCAAGACCTCCTCTATCTTGGGTTTGGATGACATGCTTCCAGCTGACTAAGTTAAACTTGCTTTTATCATTCTTCCCCCCTTGCCAAAGGAAATGGCGAAGTGCAACTTCCAATTTATGATGAAAAATGGCAGGAGCTTGATATAGAGAAAAGTGATAAAGGGGAAGGGATGTGATACCTGATTTAAGGAGAATGAGCCTGCCTGCTGGATTGAGCCACAATGTTCCCCATTGCTGCACTTTCCTCTTTACCTTATCAATGATCCTGTTCCAAGTTTCAGCCTTCAGAGGGCCCAAACTCACTGGCATGCCCAAGTAGGAAAAGTGGGTCCAATCCGGATTGCATGTTACACCAAATATATTTGCAATGCTATGGATAACCTGATTTGAAGTGTTCCATCCATAAATACAGCTTTTGAGCTGATTGACCAAGCCTCCAGAGTACCCCATAAATTGATCTAGTAGTTTCTTGAATCATCTTGCTATTGTAGTGGAGGCTCCCCCAATTAATAAGGTATCATCAACAAACTGTGAGTGATTAATCTTTTTTGCTCCATTCCCAAATTTGATTCCAGTTATAAGGCCCACTCTCCTATTGTGGTCCAAAGCTTAACTGAAGGATTCTGCCATGAGGATGAAGAGATAGGGGGAAAGGGGACAACCCTGTTTGAGACCCTGAGAGGATTGGAATGCTTCACTTGGCCTACCGTTGATCAGGGGGGAGATCCAGGGCCCAGATATACATGCAACAATAATGTTAATGAAGGGGTTTTCAAAGCCCATCTTTTCTAGAACAACAATAAGGAATGAGTGCCTTACTCTATCGAAGGCATTCGCCAGATCGAGCTTTAAGACGAATCCTTTTTCTTTCCTGGATAAACTTGAGTGGATGGCTTCTTGTACAAGAAGAATGGACTCAGTGATATGTCTGTTGGGCAGGAAAGCTCCTTGATTTTCAGATATCAAGGAGGGAAGGAGGGGTTTGAGCCTGGTAGCTAAGATTTTGGTTAGAATTTTGTATGAAGAGTTGCAGAGGGAAATGGGTCGGAATCTGGAAAAGGAAGAAGGTCGATTTTCCTTGGGTATGAGGGCAAGAAAGGTGGAATTAGTGAATCCTCCTAGTTTCCCTTTTCTTTACACCCATTGAATCATCTTTGTCAGTTCCTTTTTTATCAGAGTCCAGAAGTCCCTATAGAAGCAGATGGGGAATCCGTCAGGCCCTGGCGCCTTAACATGATGCAGGCTCCAGATTGCGCTTTTAATTTCCTCTTCTTCAATTTCTTTGCTAAGATTGTCATTCATCTCCTTGGTGACTCCTTTGGGCAAATGCTAGAGCAAGTAAGAATAGTCTTCTGCCCCTTTGATTTCAATTAGGAGGTCCCTGTAGTGCTTAGAGGCAGCATTCCTTATGGCTTCTTGAGTGTTGTGCCGATTTCCTTTGCTATCCAATATTGTGTTTACATTGTTCCTGAGCTTTCCTGCAGTGGCCTGTTTGTGGAAGTAGGTTGTATTTTTGTCTCCCCCTTGAAGCCATAATTGTCTAGATTTTATGCACCATTTGATTTCTTCCTCCCTATTAATGTGGCTCAGTTGTGCGTATAGTGTACTCTCTTGCTCTTTATTTTGCTGTGATAATCCATGCTCTTTGATCCTTGCCTACACATCTTCTAATTCATTTTTGGCTTTCTTTTTTATCTCCTCTGGCTCCTGATAACTGTCTTTGGCCCAATCTTTTAGTACCTGCTTGGTTCTTTTTATTTTGGTTTCCCAAATAAAACATGGCGAGCCTTCCACATGCTGGCTCCAAGTTTTCTTAACAATTTCTCTGGCTGCAGGAATCCGGTTCCAAAGAGGGCTGTATTTGAAAGGAATAGGGCCAAGAGGACAGTGGGTTTCCAAAATTAGAGTGATGGGATAATGATCAGAGGCAGAGGTATTGAGGATGTTGGTATATCCTACAGAAAAAAGATGAGAGGAGCGAGTAGAAATCTATCTAGTCTTTCCATTATGTTGCCAATGCCAATCCTACGATTACTCCAGGTATATCTGCGATTTTTAGGAATAATATCAACTAATTCGTGATCCTGAATGATGGTCTCAAGACGGCCTCTGAAGGGATCTGGGGCGAAGGTTCCTCCCCTTTTTTCATTGGCATGCAAGATCAAGTTGAAGTCACCTGCGACTATAATATTTGTATTTCGTTCCCCATCAATGCTTGTCTTCAAATCATCCCAGCAGATTTCCTTTTCTCTGTAATGGTTGGGAACATAAACATTATATATGATCACTGTTTGGTTGCCTGTTCTGCTGTCAAGAGTGGTTCTGATCCAGTTCTGGTGGGAATTTGCTGAGGTGCGGATCCATTTGCTGTTGTCCCAAATGGTAACAATGCCTCCAGAGGCTCCTCTAGATTCGCTAATGTTTCCTAAGTACTGTTTCTGCTTATCTATAATTTTTTTCATTTCTTGTTGATCTTGTTTTGTCTCTTGTATCAGCATAATTTCTGGCTTTTCATTGTGAATTAGATCTCTGAGGGCAACTATTTTAGAGGGTGCCCTAAACCCCTACTGTTCCATGAAAGGATTTTGATCATGATGCATTGGTCATGCGGAGAGGTGCTCGCCTCTCTTGGTCTTTACCACTTGTCTCTTTCTCTTGGTGCTCGAGGATGAAGGACTCTATTGGAGCTTGTGTGCCCATGGCTATGTCCTTCTGGGCATTCTCATCCCTTTGTTGCTTAGCGGATTTTCTGCCAGGTCCCAACTTTTTATATGTATCACTGGTTGCTCCATGTTCTTTTGAAGAGCTTCTGGTGATCCTTGAAGAAAGGGGCTCAAGGGGGGTTTGAGAAGAGATGGTCAGGGGTAGTTGGAAGTCTGGGGGCTCTGAGGAGGGATTTTCAGGGGTAGTATCGACAGTGGAGAGGATAAGAAAGGGGTTGGAGGAGGAAGGGAGGGGTGGTTCAGGTGGGAGGGGGCCAGAAGAGGAGGGAGAGGAAGAGGGAGGTCGCAGATTAGAGGGTCTAGGGTTGTCAGAATCCATGGAAGGCTTGGGAGGAGGAGCTGATTTCTTCTTTTTGACTGGTTCCCAATGACCATCTTGTTCATCATTCTCTGCATTGACAATTTTAGTGCATCTATTAGCAAAATGTCTGTATTCGTGACATACCTTACATTTAAATGGTATCTGCTCATAATCCAGCTGCTGGATGTGGCTCCATTCGTCCACTTTTAGCTTTATTACTTCAGGCAGTCCTCTACCTAGATCCACTTCGACACAGATCCTTGCACAGGCTTGCATGTTGTCCTTGGGCTCGTTGCGATCAATGTATTTGCCAACAGCATTCCCTATGGCCTGAACCGACTCGTCTCCCTAGTAATGAAGAGGTAGATGAGGGAGACGGACCCAAACTGGAACGGCACTAGGGATATCCAGTTTCGGATCGAAATCTGGGGTCCATTTATTGAGATAAAGACCCCTGGAATCCATGAAGTACGGCCCGTTCCTAAATATCAAATCCTTGTCTTCTTTGGATTCGAAGTGGAATGTGTAATACCCTTTTCCACAGAACCTTATTGATATTTTCCCTTGGATCTTGTCTAATCAGTTTCGTTCGACCCATCTTTTAACTGTTCTTGGCGATGGCCAAAGGCCTGTAAATTTCCCTATGAGTCCTTTCTCGGCAAGGGATAGCGCTGCCATGCGAGGAAGGGTTGGAGGCACCTGAATTTCCTGAAGAACATCTAGCTTCTTAACAAATTTCGAGATTGCAGGTCTGGGGTGTTGGGGAGGAAGAGATTTTACCAGATCTGTGAAGGCTTTTTGAGGATCGTGGTCCTCCTGAGGCGGATCCAGGAGGGCCATGGCTGGGGCCAAGGCCCAGGCCACTGCGCTGCTGGTTGAGGTCAATCTCCAGGGGCGCGATCAGGCAGGGCGCGCACAGCTCCAACGGGATCAGATCCCAACTGCCACTACTCTTTGAAAATTGACTTTTGAGTGTAATAACAAAATTACTATTATTATATATCTTTTAGTGAAAATAATTAAATTCATTACACATTAAAAATGGTTCTTATAAAATAAATTATTATAATCATGGTAAATATAAATTATATAATAATTTATAATTTTAAAATATTATTTTATAAATATAAAAATATTATAGTTTAAATATATATATTTAATATTGAAAAGAAAATCAAAAGTTTGGATATTATTTTATAAAAAAGGTTTTGGATTTTTGTTGTTACTCAAAAATATATTGCTCCATTTTCCTCAGAAGATTGAATCAAAAGAATTGATAGAACTCGAATAAATGTTTTTGTTGTATGGAGAGTTATATTTAATTCTTTCTACATAATCAGTAATGGGCTAGCCTGGCGGGTTTGGAACGGAGCAAAGGTCATAATTTGGTGTGATTCGTGCCCCGGAAGGGGACAAAAGCATATTTTGCCTAATCCTCTCATAGTTTTCCTTTGCGACAAGGGAATTTCAAAACTCGGTCATATCGGTAACCCAACCAAAACATACATTTGGAGACAAGGGTGGATGTTTGTGAAAGAGTTAGGCTTAAAGACAATCTTTCATAATCCCTAGAATGCTTATATAAATGTGTTATTCGTAGCTCACATTAGGCTAGTTGATAGAGATGATGAACTTATTTGGAGCTCCTCCCCTTTTGGTACATATGAACCCAAGCTTAGATATATCACTCTGATTGTTGGTCGGTCATGTCCCTGCAGAAATAAAGTGGTGATGAAAAACCCTATGGAAGTCAAGTGTCCAGCAAAGGCCAAGATTTTCATGTGGTGTCTTATGAAAAGGAAAGTTCCAATGTGGGATCTGCTTCAAAGAAGCTATATGGTAGGGCATGGATGGTGCACTTTGTGTAAAAATAGTGAAGAATCAATAATTCATGTTTTTCAACAATGCCCTTTAATCAACCATATATGGATTGTATGTCAAGCTTTTGTTAGTCAACTTGCACAAGGGGAAGGTACAGTTTTGGAAGACTCTTGGAGGAGGTGGCTTTCTAATCCCTACTCTCACCCCTTTAAAGCCCTTCCACTTATCGTCTATTGCGGAGTGTGGCTGGCACATAACAAAGTTTTTTTTTAGGATATCTCATCTTCTCCTGAACATGCTACATCTGAAGCCCTTGATATTCTCAATCATTTTCCTCGGGAGAAAGGTTTTGCTACTATTAGAGTTATTAGAAAGGAGTCTCCCTATCGATCCCAACCTTGGGGATATTTTAATGGTGCTTCATTTGATTAGAGTCAAAGGTGTGGAGGTGGTTTTGTCCTTTTCTTATCAGTTTTGCATTCTTTCTCTATCAAAATGGGGTTTGGCCCAAGGACAAACAATTTGGCAAAACTTCTTACATGTACATATTTTCTAATTTTGCAAAGGAAAAAGGGTGTTATACTTTACAGGTTTATCCAATTCTATGTTGATTATTAACTAAATAAACAAAGTTCAAGCATACAAAAATTTTCTCCTTGCACCACTTACTGAAGACACATTAAGAATCAAAGACAATTTTTTTCATACTTTTGCCACATTTACAGGGAGTGCAATCAGAATGTTAATCACTTGTCAAAAGAGGGACTTCATTTAGAACAAGATTTATGGCAGGGGTTGGAACAATGGGAGGGTAGTGCTTTTGAGTACTTTCATAGGCCTTTCATGGACCCCCGAGGAAGGCAAGATTGATATATATTTACAGTCTCTAACTCATCTTTTCTTTTTGTTTATTATCGTTGAGTACATCTGGGCAATTATATATAGTTGTGAATGTTTTTTCACCTTGTAACAATATGCTTAGAAATTGTTTCTATAACAATTAAATATTATTGTTATATCATCTAAAATCTTGTACAAGAGGTTGGAAGCTTATCAATCAGATACTCTAAAAAGAAAAAAATACACTCTGGGTGTATCCATAAAATATAAATTTTGATCTTTTTGAAATGAATGAAAATTATGGGTTTTTTCTTTCGAAAACAAAAAAAAGAGAAAGAGAGAAGAAAAAGTAAATAATCATGAATATCAATTTTATAACCAGTGATTATTATATAAAGAAAAAAAAAAAAAATTATATGTATTAATTTTATTATTAAAAAAAAAAGTAAAGATTGTGTGTGTATGTGTATAAGCTTTTAATATTTGATTATATTAGGGGTGGCGGGGGAGGGGGTAATTTTTTGCATTGAGAATCATGAAGAACATAGATATTCTTGGAGTTTAGGTCACATTTCCAACAATGTTATTGAAGCCTATGCCATTTATTAGGGTTTGAGGCAAATTGTAAATTTTGGAATTCAGGAGGTGATTGTTCTTTGGTGATTCCTTAAATAACAGCCTAGACTCATCTTAACTCTCTGTCTATCAAGCACCAAGAGGGATCAAATCTATCGAGGTGTAAATCTATTTTTTGAGTGCAAAACTTGAGGAAAGGTTTGCACCTCCATATATGTGATATGTCTTGGCACTTGATACATCTGTAGTTAAGATGGATATAGGGTGGTTTAATTATTAATTATAATTATTAGTTTGATTGATTTTTTATGTAATTTGACCAAGCCAAAATGATTATGTAACATAATATTACAACATCTCTTCCATACTAGGCTAGACAGTGCCTCTCGGCACAATAATTCACCATTTATATTCAGGATCTCTCTCCCTCATATACAAAGTTAAGTTAGATTTTCAAGTGGATTTCTCAATTGTATCAATCTATCCCTAAGAAGAAACGTCTCCTTGTTCTAATATCAAACAACTCGAAGAATGGTCACATGGCTAATTTTAGGTCAAGGCAAAATCAAGGTGAACTTTGGTGGCAAGGGCAAAAGGGGTGGATGCTTCGTAAATTTTGGTTTTTGTTTGGTCAGTATTAGTGAATGTATAAGTGGAACACTATAGATATTGTAGCATTTTGTTTAAAAGCTTCAAGGTCAAAGTTCTATAAATGGTCATTGATACATACTCCATTTTGACCATGTTCATTGATTTCAACTTGCTTATGTAACTCATGTATCTAACTTGAGCTTTAGCTCAATGTCTTTTAATATAATAGTTATTCACAATTATTGTTTAAAAAAAACATTTAATTATGTTATATATAATCAAATATATAATATTTAATTATATTATATATGATGTATATACAATGTAATGTTTATTAAAATATGGAAATAAGTTAAGTTGATAATATTATTCATTAGAGGTCCCCCATGGTGGGTGCTTAAATCTAATGTTTGTCGTTGGGCACTCAAGGTTAAGTGGTAGGGGAAGCCACTTGACCAATCATTTAATTATATTTAAGCATTCTCGATTTAATCCTGTAAAGATGCTCACACCAGTCTGGTGTTAGTCATCATACACCAAAGCTTGTGTGGCTCGCAGTGGCAATGCATAATTATCTGAGGAGGTTTCTTATAGCTGCGAATGAGAGTGGTGTCATGGTGAGTTGACGTCCTCTCTCCAGCCTATTTCTATTAACATGGATCTGTCTTGGTAGGTGTTTGTCAGAGGAAAATATGCACTATATTTCTTTATTGTAGGGATGTCATTCATGTAATGCTCACCCTCTCTTCTCACTCTTTAATTGGACCGCTTTTGTGCATATTTTTAGCACTCTCAACACTGATCCAGGGTCAACCTTATAATTAGCTTCGTGTTCAACCAACCTCGACCTCCCTTGGTAGCAGGGTGGCTCTGGAATCTCCATTGGCTCCCCAATTTCACCATTATGGTGCAACCTTCTTAGAGGGTTCTATATTTTGTTACAATTCACAAGTTCTAATAATTCAGGCTCAATGTGCTTCCTCGATGTTATCTCTTTAGCTTAGATCCTCGACCTCGAAGCATCCCTCCTTCTCGTTGGTAAAGACTCTGGGAGTCGTCAAAACTAATAGGGTTTTCTCCATCCTCTGTTAGTTGTGAAACTCTCGATGGCGGGCTCGAGCTCAAATTCATGATGTCAATAACATTCAGATGACGAGCTATAATGGTTTACGTCGCGGTTCTATGATGTTGGTTGTAGGCATGTTGATGTCCAAAACTCGTTTTCCATCCCATGAAGATGACAATATCTACATATTGGTAGATTACGGGTAATGAGCATCAACTTAGCGCAAACAAACTCAGGTTATTAGGCTGTCATAGTTCATGGCTTGGCATCTACAGCTCTGGTATGTTCATGCTTGCTTCTTGGTAGTGAAAGGTTGGCAATCTCATGTGGATGGTGGCTTATGGCCTGACTTCTAGGTGGCTCTATGGTTAGTATGGTTGGTGGCTTGTGGCCTCGCTTCTTGGTGGCTCTATGGTTCGTGGCTTCTCGTTGGTCAGTGGTTCGTGGCTTCCTGTTGGTTTGTGGTTCGTGTTTTGTGACTTCTTGCAGGTCCCAAGTTATGATATGGTTCAGTATTGTGTTTTAATTATATATGGACAATCTCTTTCAGTTTTGGTATTATCTAGATATTCTGTAGAACATAACCAACATTTTTTAACTCTTTGCAAGGCAACTTGGGCTCTGGCCACTCTCTTCTTTTTTCTAATAAGCTTATCAAGTGAAACACTTGTAATCTTAAGAAACTCAATCTATGTTACTGTTGATGGTGTTGGACCCGCAAACATTTAGGGGATCTCCCCGGTATGAAGTCCCAACTAGAACTCACACCATTTGGTGTAGGAGTCCCATCGGGTATGATGGCCCAGTTGCCATTATCTTAAATGTTTGCCTTAGCTCTTACTTGTCAGCACATGAGAGTGGTTTGCTTTGTCTTCGAGGTTCGCGTGCCTAGTGATTGTTAGTGTTACTTGTGTTAAGGTTCTTTCACCGCAGAGGGAGAGGGTGGAGGTGAGTCTCCAGTCGAAAGGGAAGAAGTCCCAACTTTGTTAGAGACACAAAACACAACAAGACATGCACAGCTTCCAGAGGAGCAGTCCACACGGATGCGGCAGTCACAACCCACAAGAGAATATAGGACGTACAACACCTAGAGGAGCAGTTTGCACAAGTGCGATAGTCGTTATAACAAGTTTATGAGAAAGGTTATGTCTAATGTCCAGTGAGGCAACCCACGTGAGTAGGACAGCGTTAACAATTCATACAACACAATTTCATAAATATATGTATTACAGCAACCGAAAGAGTTCAATTGTTTAACACAGGTTAAAGCAACATGCATTACAAGTGTTCAAATTTAGTCTTACGAGCAGTTACAATACATGTGTGAAAACATGTTGGCCTGTTATCAGGCTCCTGAATTAAGTTAAAGTTCCAAGACACATTGGTACACCATACATCACTAACCCCGGGACGTTGGAGCCATTGCTCGCTCCTCAAAGAAAAGACTACAGACTCTCAAGGCTATGTGGGTGGAGCCAAGGTGAAAACTCCTTTGCATGTACAAATGAGGGGGTATTTAACCAAGGGTAAAAATGGCCCTTGTGACTATTCAACTTCCCTCGTGATTGTTTGACTTATTTGACTCTTCATATGACATGTGGGTCTCTTGGACTTCCACATTACATTACATTGATTACACAGTATGGCCCACAGTAGTGATATGGCCGACGTGATTCATGACACGACTCTACACAATAGTGATGGTATGTTCATGTTGTTGTTGATGTGCATGTCAAGCTGTAGTTCTGTTGAGTGATGGATATGCTCTTGGTGTATCGTAGGTTCATCTTTGCATGACAAGGTGTGCGAAGTCTTCGATGGTCTTGGTGTTCGCTTGATGTCACATGTGCACATTGCTCCTTTGCTTGTACTTTGGCATGCTTCACATGCTCGTCCGTTTGTGAAAAAATCTCATTGCATGCATCGTTCGTTCGCGAGAAAATCTCCTCGCATGTGCTCTCCTTTTTCATCTCGTCCATTGTCACATCATGTCTTATCCATGTACATGTATCTGCAATCGCTCATGATGAGACGACATCAAATCCATAAACCTCCTAGTCTACCATTATGCATTGGCATTCGCTTTCGGATGCAGGTGACCAGGAGAGAGGACAAGGCTACGAAACTGCACAAGGAAGATTTCAAGCTGGGATGCAAGCTTCGGGCACTGCCAGTGAAAATTTCGTAGAGGTCACTAGGAGACTAAGATAAACAATCTGGATCAGCAGTGATTGTTTGCATGATCTGGCTCAGCTGGAGGACAGATCTGCGCAATTTCTTAATGGAAGCAGTGCATGCAGCAGAGGGGCTTGGCAGCAAAAATTGAGCAATTCTTCCAGGGAGCTGACAGTGGGCTGCAGGAGGCTTACCGGGAAATAATGCACATTTTTTCTAGGGAGCTATCAGCGGGTTGCGAGATTGTTGGTGACAAAAATTGCGCAATTGGTGGGAGGCTAACCTGTTGAACACATCTTTACAGTTTCTAAGATGAGCAGGATCTTGGGAAGCTAAGGGACTGCTCATGAAATTTGCGCAGTTTTCTGGGTGCGCAGCAGGTTAGCTGACTGGGTGGCTGGCTTGGAAAAACTGCGTAATTTTTTGAGGGAGGCAGGGACTGACACTGGGTGTTTTTCTAGCCTATCTGCACAGTTTCCTTAGTCAACGGAGCATGCATCACTTGCCCAAATTTTTACGGGAGTGAGTCTAGGGGTCATTGTCTAGTCAAACTCTCTGGTTGATCAGCAGGAGGATTAGAATTTGTGCTTGCGGGCATTGCATATTGAAATGGCTTGTTGGACACTTCTGCATTTTTTTGGGTGACAGTCAGTGAGGTCGATTCTAGGGTGGAGGTCCGGCTGTTGCAAGGTGATCCGGTTGTTAGAACTTCAACGAAATGACTAAGTGTGTGAGCGAGTTAATATGCGCAGACGCGACCTTATGAACACACACTCAACATGACTTGACAACAAGATGCATCAAACCATCAAGACAACATATACTCAACATGACTGACCGACTGTGCGAGCGACAAGCACGACGCTTGTGATAGATCGTTGAACGACCGCAACGACGCTTGCGTGATAGTTCATACAACTTCATGTGTGAGTGAGACAGATGTTTACATAGAGAATACAAGTTGTACACATGAAACATGACCTTGTGCATGAACAAAACATGGCTGCAAGCGTGACATTGTGACATTGTGCAAACATCAAGTAAAGATCTAAGGGAGGCTCTGAAATTGGATGCAGGCCAAAATTTTGGAGGGTGTTGCAGCTGCTAAAACACTTGGCGACACACTGGTTGAATTCCAGATTCTCTGTTTTGGTCCATTTATAGCATAGGGCCTTGGTCCTTCAGGGAGTATCAAATCATTGTGCAGGTTATTTCGGCTTCCCCACTTACCCCATGGACAGACATGGTTCACCTTTCGCCAACTCAGTCAAAAACAATAAGTTTCAGCTTGATCACAATGTTTTGAAATCGGGAAGGGTAGTTTGGCTTGCGAGTTAAAAAAAATTCAAAGTATAAGTTTTCATCTCTGGTGTTGCTCTGCTTCTAGCAGGCCTGGATAGTACCCCAACGGATTCACGCAGGAACACATGCATTGATCCACTACCATCAAGCTTGGTTAGTATCCCAGTGGAGTTGCATGCTTCACCTCTCTGCGCAGGAAGCCTTTCTCTTCTTTCGCCTTTGTGTTTTTTAAGAGGATTGTGCATATGCACTTATTTATTTTTGGGGCAGAAGAGGGATCCTGACTTATTGAGAGCAGAAGAGGTGGTTCCTTTAGAGAAACATGTAAGACCTCTGACATAGGTTTGCTCATTTCGATTTCCCCTTCTCTATTTCTACTAATTGTATCAGCTTGATCACACAAAGTAGAAGGCTGAGTACAAGCATGGGGTTTCCTAATTTGGACATAGGTTCATGGTTGGACCCAAGCTTCCCTTGCAAACGGCTCATATTTTCCATCAAGACTTCATTGGCCGAAGGTTACAGCCAAGCACAGAGAAGACGGACGCAGGATAGGCCAAGTGTTGCAGTGTCACAAGACTCTTTAGATCTCAGCCACATACCCATTCAAAAGCTAGAACTCAGTAAAGGGCAACGCTTATTTACAAAAACCAAAAATAGCAGGATACTAAACAAAAAAAATAAAACAAAATAAAAATAGTAAGTGGAAGTGAAAAAGGAAAAATAATAAGCAGCAGACAGACTTATGTACACAGCGCAGGGCGTGGCCCGACCTATTGAAAATAATGTTTGAGATCTTGGTCGTTGACAGGAAGATTGTCAATCTTCCCATCAAGTGATTGCAGACGGTACGTGTAAGGGCCAAGCCTCTCGTGGACTATGTATGGACCAACCCACAGGGACTGAAACTTCGTATGCTTGCCTTTAAATTTATGGGGTTTATCCCATTTCAAGACTAAGTCACCGACATCGAAGTTAGCTTTCCCGGCAGGCTTCTTGTTGAGCCATCTCATGATACAGTTCTGCTGGAGTGTAAAATTTTCTTTTGATTTCATCCTTTCTTCCTGTAGTTTGTGAAGTGTATCAATCCTATGTTTAACTAGCATACAAGGCTTGCCCTGGAATTCGTGAGACAACTGAAGCGCAGACAAGTAGATGTTGGGTAGTAGGATGGCTTCTTTATCATAGACCAGGAAGTATGGTGAGGTATTCAGAGAGGGTTTGGGTGATATGTTGTCATCCCATAAAGCATTTTTCAAGGTAGAGTGCCAGTTACGCTATTCAGAGAAAACGATTTTTTTATTATACGGATAAGGTTTTTGTTTGTGGATTCTACAAGACTGTTTCCCTGCAGGCAGTAGTTAGGTGAATGTTTCAGCATAATACCATTTTGCGATGAAAAAATCTTAAATCTTTAAAGATGAAAAGTGTGTTGCATTGTCAAACACAAGTGATACCGGGACGCCAAAGCATGAGATGATGTTTTGTTAGAGGAAGTTGATGACTTCCTAGTTGTTCACTTGCTTGAGCAGAACTACTTCTGTCCACCGCGTGAAGTAATTAGTTGTTGTTAGAATATAGCGGTATTGTTTCACCAAATGTGAGAAAATTTCCCTAATGATGTCTAGGTCCTATTGTTGGAACGGTTCAGTTACTGCAACAAGGTGCAGTGGGGTTGCTGACCTTCGTGTTTTGTCAACATATCGCTGACAGACTGGGCATTTGTAGGCATAAGCATGTGTATCCTTGAATAATGTGGGCCAGTAGAAGCTGGCTTGCATAAATTTGTGTCCAGTGGTATTTCCTGTAAAGTGACCCCCAACTGCTCCGTCATGCAAATCTTGCAAAACCTTCTCTAATTTGTGTGCCTCTAAGCACCTAAGCAAGATTTTGTTATTGTGTTTTTTGTAAAGTACTTCGTGCACCAACTAATAGGCTAAAGCTTTGACGCGTAGTGCCCTCTTCTATCTCATGGAAAAGTGAGAGGGTATGGTGTCGTGCTCAAGTTACTGGCACACATCTTCGTACCAAGAGTTTCTGCTTGCAGTGGGTGGTGCTCGCACTAAATCATACATTTCAATTTCCCGTTCATAGTCGGCGAGCTCTGCTTCTTCCTCATATGTGTGTATTGCCTCAGCATTGAGTTTGCAGAGACCATGACCCTTGACAGTGTGAAGTGGCTCAATGTCAAGATCATACTTTTGCAAGCCTGTCATAACACCCCAACCTTGTTTCCAAGAGGCAGTTGTCGGACATGAGCTCTACAAAGGCCAACGGTTTGTTTTCGCCATTGATGGGAGTGACATTGTGCCTCATGTATCTCTCGGATAACACCCAGATTTGATTGTTGTTTCCCTTGTATGGAAGCCACATGTGCGAACAGTCTGTAGAAAAGTATCCGTTCAACTTGATGGACTAGTCTCTATTGAGTATTAAGCCATATGCTTCCAATATATCCATAACAATAATGTTTCTGCACTGGTGAACTCGATCATCATGAGATAGTCAGATAATTACATCCCGAAGTTCAACAATGGCTGGTACAGATGTCTGATTGAGTTGGATGATTTGCGTGGATGTCTTGCTACATTGTGCATTGATATTTTTGGCAATGGAGAGCGGCATGTCGTTGGATTTCGTGCCAAGATCAACCAAAGAATTATGGACATTACAATTAAAGGCTTCAAATGAAAGTAGGAATGGAGGGCAAACAAAGTTTGCTTCTTCCGTCATGTGTCACTCACTACTTTATAAGGTCATCAGATGCCCAGAGTGCAGAAAAGCAGTGAAGTTTGAAGCCATTTCTCAAGCCGCAAGAGCGATCAAAGCTTAATTGGACCCTCTCCAATGCATAGTGCTCTGAAAGAGCCTTTCAGTGGTATATGGAAGTCCAAAAAGGTACTTCTTGAGCATGAGATATGGCCTGTTGAAGTTACCTATGGAAAGTCAGAAGACAAAGAGAAGAGACTTAAAGAAAATCGCAAATAGGAGGTTCGGGAGCTAATCTCATCACATATTGGTCATCCCATAGTCCCGCAGTCCCACAATACTGCACCCCCGCAGTCCCATAGTGCCGCGATCTTGCAGTCCCACAGTGCCGCGACCCTCGAGTCCTGCAGCCCCCTGATCCCATAGTACCACAACACCGCAATGTCGCGGTCCCATAGTGTCGCCATTCTGCATTACCGTGACCCCGTAGTCCCACAACTTCATAGTAAATCCTGCATATCGGCAATTGGTGTGGCGACGATGTTCTAACTTTAAAAAACCTTGCGGTATCGTTGATTTATGTTCATTCACGCTTGTCAGGGAATGACAGTCAGCGATGGGAAGTGGCTCGATTGATTGCATTGATTGCCCACATAAGCAGAAAGGGGCGGTACAACGAACGAACGAATGACAGCTTGAGCGTTGGCAGCCTTACCGATCGATACCGAATAGGAGGTCCTACAGATACTCACAGGGAGGGACTAATCCAATGGGAAGCACTCTTCGAACCTATCCTCAGTGAGTGCATGAACCTATGGTCGATGCATGAAGCTCTGGTACGTCGGTACATGAATGAAGCTCCTTTCAGTGCAACAATTAGCTCTTGTCGGTGCAGCTAGCCTACTATAATTAGGGGGCAGTAGCATGATGTAGCTATGGTTGGTGCAGCTAGAAGTGATTGCCTTGAGAAAGAGAACATCATTCCAATAAGAAGAGACAGGAGACCTCGCCCCTCAACTAGACCCAAGGCCCGACGGACCCTTTCTATCTCCTCCATGTGGCAGTACGAAAGGTGACTTGGTCATATAGGGGACACGTGTCACTCAGTTTTGGCATTTTTAGGGGTCCTATAAGGGCATTTCCAGGTGACATGTGTCACCAGTCACAGGGTGATACGTGGCAGTAATGATGTCACCCCTCGTAGATCGGTGATCGGTAATCACACGGGCTAAGGCACTCTTGTACCTCAGTCTCTCCTAGCCTGCGATTATGATAAGCGAGGATCCTCTTGGACGCGATATATTATGTGATCAGGCCTATAAAGCTCCTGCGTTTGGGCAGTCAGCCAGTGCTGAGAAGGAAGGTAAAAGGTCCCCCTCTCAGTGGTTGTGATTGTGATATCTTTGGTGGGCCGAATCCCACAGATCGACGATCACAAGGGTAAAGAGAAGTGCCACAGGAAAAACACTATAACCTGTCGGGATTGCGGGATTTTGTGCTATAAAGGAAACAGGCCCCCAGACACAGGCCTAGAGGCCTTAGTGCCCGAGGACTCAGCACTTGGTCACAACCCTTGGTCATATGAAGGAAATAACAGAAAGGGGGTTATACCAAAAGGGGCCTAAGGGGAAATTAGAACGCGCCTGTTTCATGATATTTCAGTGATAAAGGCACACCCTAAAAGGCTTCCCGTTACATCCTAAATGCATCCCCAGGAAGACCATGAGCATGATACAAAGCTTTTAAAGGCAGATGGGTTGGCAGTTGGGGCATTGAAGGAAGCATGGCGTAGTGGTGAAGCTAGTATAGGGGGCACCATAATGACTTAATGGTTCAACATAGGACTCCACTTTGACGCACAACAAAAGGACTACTAAGGCAAACATTTACATTCGACCCACTCCTTACTCCAAAGAATGAGTCATTCATGCAGTAAAGGCAACAACGACAGGGAACCAGCTAAACAGCAAAGGGGTGCGTGAGGACAGAGAAGTGGCTTGACCAGAGGCCATTCACTGGGAAAATAGAAGGGAAACCTCCTCCTTCATCTTTCCGTTTTCCTCCTTCTTTCATTAGTTATGCAATTTCCATTTTATTTCCAAGAAAGGGAGCAGATCCCTATTGAAATCTTTTTGGGCAACAATGCCATCGCAGGCCCAGGAAGCTAGTCCATTAGATAGTTAGCCCTAGGCTGAGATATTTTGTAAACTATAATTCCAACTCCCCCTCTTCTTATAAAAAGGAGGAAGCAACACTTTAACAAGGGTTGGCCAGTTCCGAAATTTCTCACCCTATGGTCTGGATTCTGAGATGCCATTTTGGTTCTATTTTCTTATTCATAGGGGACTTGATTGATGTTGTTTCGAATGTTAAGGAATGGTATGTTGGATTCATATTGGATTGATGAAAACCCCTAGCGAATCCAAGCATGATCAATGTGCAGTATGTTTTCCCTTCTGTAATCTCATTTCATAATATGTTTTTCTTCCTCTGAAATGGTGTAATGAGCTGTTGATTTCTCTCTTATTCATGGATTTACCTCGACTGTTAAATAGAGAGCAACACCTATGTGTATTACAGATTTACTTGTGCTATTCAATAGCCTACAATACCTTTAATAACTACAGATTTACTTGTGTTATTGGATTAACCTACAGTACCGGTATGAGCATAGATTTGCTTATGCTGTAGTATAATCCAAATTTACATGTGTTATTCACTAGCATAGAGTACCTGTAGAAATTACAAATTATTGGCGTATTTGATTAACCTGCAGTACCTGGGTTAGCTCAGATTTACTTATGTTGTTGGTAGAGAATGATACCCATATTCCATTGGGCCTTAAACCTTCTTTTGCGCTCCACAGTTTCTATCACCCCACATCCTTCCTCTTCCATATTTCTGATGGAACATTGTTGATGAGGATTCTGTTTGCTACAACCCTAAGCCTCTATTTCCCTCCCTCCTCTCTTCCTCTCCACCATTACTACAACTTCAGTATTGAGTTGTCTCATTATTGTGTGTCGACCACCAGAGGAAGCCATTTCTCTTTGAGATTGCCCCAATATACCCCCCACATTTGGATCCATCTATTAGCTTGATTCTACCTTAATGAAGGCATGTTGAACCAAGCTCCACTTATTTTCATTACGCGACAATTGGAGTGCACAAGAAACCCCACTCATAATCTTCCATGCACTCCTCTACCTAAGATGTCTTAAGCACTAGTCAACAATCAACCCAGAGGCTGTCTCTAGGGGGCTTTCTATCTCTCCTACGACACTTGTGCTGCTGGTGTGATTTGAAGTGATCAGGATTTAAACATGAACACAACAAATTACAGAGATAACCATAAATACCGAGATACAACAAAAATAATACTTCATTTCATTAATGCAAAATACTGAAATATGCTTGCAAACAAAAATGGAATAAACTAGCTCGGGCGATGGTAGCTTACCTCTGAGAAGAGATGTGGTGGCTACATGCCTCTGAATTGTCTTACAATGAGGATCGAAGGTCTATTTATTGTTGAGAAACAATGGAAAACCCTAACCCTAGGAGATGAAGCGCCAAAATATGGGCCTCGTTTTGGGTAAATTGGTACATCAACTTCCCAGGGTCGTAACTTTGGCATATGATCTCTTTTTGATGTGCACAATACCTCATTAGAAATATCTATCCGAGGAATACAACTTTGGGATGTGAAACATTGGTCCATGAACCCATGTTGCTCCCAATTTTCCCAAAAATAGGGCCTCAAAACGGCTCCGGAAGTTCAGGACCCAAAAAACTGCCAAAAATAGTAAATTGTGCTACAAATAAGGAAACTGAAAAATTGAAAGAAACAATGGTGGGGGTCCAAGTGGAATTGGTGAGTGGCCACCAATATCCACCTGGATCATTCCTCCCCCCTTAGGAAGCAATGGTCCCCATTGTGTTGAGTTCCTCCGTGAGATGAGGAAACTTCTGTTGAACTTGGTCTCTGGTGAGCCACTTACCCTGGTGAAGGAGTTGGCCTGCTTTGACAACTCGATATAGTTGGATCTTCTGCTGGCGAGTGTGCTTGGTCTACGTGTCCATGATCCCATCAGTTGCAGCCTGTTCCATGCAATCTGGATTTAACTCTGTTGGTGTGAGCTGTTTTTCAATGTTGGATGTGTCTAGTAATGGTGGAAAGTATGGTCAAAGGCGGTCCACATTGAACACTAGGTGCAGGCCAAGGAATGGGGGAATTTTGAGCTCAAATGCATTGTCTCCCACAGCCTTGGTAATGGTGTAAGGACCATATCGAAGTGGTCTGAGTTTCCGATAGGCTCCAGTAAGGCGTTCCTTTTGCAAATGCAACCAAACTTTTTCGCCCCCCTGAAACTTGTGTGGCACCCGATGTTGATCATGTCACTGCTTGTACCTAGCATTTGATTTCTCTAGAATGTCGCAGACCTACGGGAGGATACATTGGATGTGCTCAATGAAGCTATTTTCCTTATCTGTTTCAGACTGGACATGAGCCGAATCTGCTTGAGTAGCTACAAATGGCATGGCCACATCAATGGGACATAGTGGCTGGAATCCCAAGCCCACCTCAAAAGGGTGGTGGCCAGTCGAGTTGTGGAGAGCCCAGTTATAGCTGTGCTAAACATAGGGAAGGCTCTCATCCCATGTGCATGGATGCTTTGAGTTGTACATGCGCAAAATGTGTATGATCATCTTGTTGACAACCTTTGTTTGGCCATCAATTTGGGGATGGAAGGCTGTGGACTTAGTGAGTTTGGTGTCCAACATCGACCAGAGACTGGACCAAAATGTATTAAGGAACTTGTTGTCTCGATCTGAGATGATAGACCGTGGGATCCCAAAGTGTACCCACGCTCGTTCAAAGAAGATTTTAGCAGTGGCTTCTGCTATGATATTCTTCTTTTAGGCTGCCATAATGGCCATCTTTGAGAACCTGTCGACAACCACAAAAGCAAAGTCATTTCCATGTTTAGTAGAAGGAAGGCCTGACATGTAATCCATGGAGATGGATTCCCAAGGTCGAATAGGGGTAGGCAACGAAGTATAGAGGCCTTGCTTCTTGATGGTCGGTTTGGCAATCGCGCAGGCAGTGCAGGATCTGATGTACTTCCCAACATCTTGTCGAAGATTCGGCCAATAGAAATACTTTTGCAGTACTGCCACCATTTTCTCGACCCCGAAATTCCCAGCAGTCCGATTGTAGTGTGCTTCCCGAATCATCTTAACATGCTCGCTTGAAGGAACACAAAGGTGACCCAGGTGGCATAACAGGGCATCCTAGAGGTGAAAATATGGAACACAATGACCCTCCGAGAGTGTCTAGTATGTGTGGCTGAATTCTGGGTCGCTTTTGTAGAGAAGTGGCCAATCAGAAGTCTCGTGCCCACAAGAGTTGAGCCTAGTGGTTAACGCCATGATTGGTGGTCGACTTAGGCAATCTGCAACATTATTGGTGTTGCCCTTCTTATACTTGATATTCAAATGGAATTATTGCAGGTATGTGGACCACTTTTGATGGCGATCATTCTGCAACTTCCCTTGCGTCTGTATGAACTACAGGGGCTAGTGGTCTATGTGGATGACCGTTTCCTTCCCAAAAATGTAATGCTTCCATTGTTAGTAGGCCTGCACAATGGAATACATCTCTTTGTCATAAGTGGGATACTTCCGGACTGTGTCTGAAAGAGTCTCACTGTGATATGCCACTGGATGCCCATGTTGAGTAAGGACTGCCCCAATAGCATAGTCAGAGGCATCTGTCTCAATCTCGAATGGTTATTGAAAGTATGGTAATGTGAGCACTGGTGCCGAGCAGAGGTGATGTTTCAACTCTATGAATGCCTTCTGTTGGGATTCAAACCAAAAGAATTTTGCTTTCGCTCCTCCCTTCGTGACTTGACTCAAGTGCCAAGTGATATGAGAAAATCCCAACACGAACCTGCGGTAGAAGTTGGCAAGACCCAGAAAGCTGCGAAGCTCTGTCAGAGTGGTTGGAGATGGCCAATCCTGAATGACTTGTATCTTGCTGGATCCACATGCACCCCCTGTTCATCAATAATGTATCCTAGATACTGAACTTGGGTCATGCCAAAAGTGCATTTCTCCAAATTGGCACATAACTTGTGTTGCCGCAGTGTTTGGAGA
>APFE030086725.1:185999-213078 GCA_000404065.3 Pinus taeda
AGTATACCACTACAAATGATTTGGTGAATGGCCACAAGATGTCATCCATTAGCCTCATGAAGGTTGCAGGAGCATTTGTCAACCCGAAAGGCATAACCAACCATTCGAAAAGGCCCTCCTTGGCTTTGAAGGCAGTGTTCCACACATCGAAGGGTTCGATTGGTACCTGGTGATATCCTGACTTCAAATCGATCTTGTTGAAATAGTTTCCGCCCTCCGGTTGGTCCAGAAGGTCATCAATCTGTGGGATCGAGACCTATTACGGACAATGATCTTGTTCAGCGCTCGATAGTCAATATAGAGTCTCCAAGTCCCATCCTTCTTCTGTACCAACATGATAGGGCTCCCACAGGGCGATGAACTCGGTCGGATGTGACCTTTATGCAATAGCTCCTAAATCAGCCTCTTAATTTCATCGTTCTCCAAAACAGAGCGCCGATAGATTGGTCCACTGGGCAGTGGCGCAGCTAGGGTTAGATCAATGGATTGCTTGATTTGACAATGCAGAGGAACCCCCGTGGGGGAGGTGAAGATGTCCTCGTACTCCACCATGACCTTGTCCATTTGTAGTTCTTGTGTGGAGGGGCGTTGTATGGAGGTCGTGGCCACCGTCTTCTTCTTTCCTTGAAGGAGTATCATCAGGAAAACAAATTTTCCAGTTTTGGAAATGAGCTTACTGCATTGTTTTATAGTAATCAAAGAGATGGCAGTAGGTGGTGCTACCTCTGTTATCCTGTACAACTTATTTCCCAAAGTAACAATAACAACACGAGGCCTTGACTCATATACAACATGTCGCTTCCACAAGTATGGTTGGCCTAATAATACATCACAAGCATCAAGGGGAGCAACGTCACATAATACCTCATCCGTGAAGGGCTTGATTTTGTATGGAAGGTGACACCGTTGGGTCACGTGAAGATCCCATCCTTGGTGAAGCCACCTGATGGTGTATGGTTGTGTATGTGTTGTGGTCAGTAAGCCCAACCGCTTCACAACCTCTGCTTAAATGAGGTTCTTTTGGCTCCCGTTGTTGACAATGAACTATAGTAGGGAGCCCTTTACCCACATCTGGGAGTGGAAGAGGCACTCCTCCTCCTCTGGATCTTCATGGTGGCAATGGTAACATTGGGCTTTGCATCGATAATATGCTTCCCTTTTTCATTCCCCTTATCGAGTTTTGACTTAGAGTCTGAACATACATCTGATTCCGAAGACTTTAGCTCGGCCACTAGTGACTGCTTGGCCTGACACTCACTTGTGTTGTGAGTGGAGCTCTTATGGAACTCACACCACTTTCTCATGTCCTTCTTCGGCTTCGTGGTATTGTTCTTTGCTCATGGCTATGGCGAGTTGTCCTGGGCCACCCCACCTTGTCTTTTTCATTTGTTTAGTGGTTTGGGGGCGTCTTTCCCTTACTTCAGATTTGCAGATCCAAAGTCTCACTTCTTCTGTTTAAACTTCCGCTCGATCTTGACAGTGTATCGGTACGTCGTGCTGAGCAAGGAGATGTCCAGGAACTCCATCTCATCTTGGATATACTTGTGTAGGTAGCTGTGGTATTTGAGTACCAAATGTAGCTCAGAATCCTTGATACCCAACTTTCTGCGAAGGGTATGAAAAATATTGGTAAACTTCGGCATGTCTTGGTTCCTTCCCTGTCACAGCGTGGTCCACTTTATGTATTTATCCTCATAGCTTCTGACAAGGTAGTACTGCTCCTTGATTGCATTCCATAATGAATTCCAAGTGGGTGTGGCTGAAAATAGTGAGGTCGTACTTTCATCCTTCTACTCACAGTAGGTTTCCCACCAGTCCGGAAAAATCATGAATAGAAAAATACCCTTCTAGCAGATTTAACCATTTATCTATGGCATCTGCATCTATCTGACCCTCAAATATGGGAATGTCAGAGTTAACTTGTACCTTAAAGGGTGTGGCGCTTCCAAAGTATCTGCTGGAAGTAGATGTGTCGCCCCTGGGTAGCCGCTGAAGGATCTGGGTAAAGTTGTCCATCATCGTGTTCCTTTGTCGCTCGAGGGCTTCTTCGAGCAAGGTTTTGATAGGATCTCCTACCCCCTCGTCTTTATTTTCATCCGCCATGGGAGGCTGTCGGGATTTGCGAGGATGGTCTTGCAAAGGTTTGACCAGTTCAAGCCCTAACTCCTTATATCTCGACCTCGTTGGGGACATGCAAAGAAAAACAGAGAAAGAGCAGACCCCTCTGATACCACTGGTCTGGATTTAAATAGGAACGCAAAAAATTATAGAGATAACCATAAATACAGAGATACAACAGAAATAGTACTTCATTTCATTAATGCAAAATATTGAAATATGCTTACAAATAGAAATGGAAATAGACTAGCTCAGGTGATGGTAGCTTATCTCTAAGGAGAGATGTGGCGACTACATGCCTTTGAACTATCTTACAATGAGGCTTGAAGGCCTATTTTTTGTTGAGAAACAATGGAAAACCCTAAACATCCAAAACCCTAACCCTAGGAGATGAAGCGCCAAACTATGGGCCCCATTTTGGGTAAATTGGTACATCAACTTCCCAGGGTCGTAACTTTGGCATATGATCTTCGTTTGACGCGCATAATACCTCCTTAGAAAGATCTATCCAAGAACTACAACTTAGGGATGAGAAGCATTGGTCCATGGACCCATATTTCTCCCAATTTTCCCAAAAAATGTCGTTTAGGGCCTCAAAATGGATCTGGAAGTTCAGGACCCGAAAAACTGTCAAAAATAGTAAATTGTGCTACAAATAAGGAAACTAAAAAAATGAAAGAAACAATGGTGGTAGTCCAAGTGGAATTAGCAGGTGGCCACCAATATCCACTTGGATCATGAAGCAACAACATCTTTCTAGCTCCATTGTCGGGGAACGGATTAGAATATTTTTCCTTGGGTACGACAAAATTTTACATTTCCTCTGTTAGGGGAGCAAGGGAAGTGTGGGTTGAAGATCTCTCACCTTGGAGACTCCACTGCCAATTTTATGGTAAAAATCTTGGTGACTGCACTGTCCATATCTTTGTTTGATCATCATGGCTTTCAAGCATCCCCATGCTCACCATGATGCTACAGTAGCCGAAAACTTTCCCTACTTTTGAAACTGAAATCACTCATACAGGGAGGTTTTCAAGATGGCCCTTTTCGCATTTATGGCCAACAAATTTTCCCCACTAGATTTTTCTTCTATCGCTGGTTATCCAAATCATGTCCCTTCATTTCATGAATGGTATACCTATTTTCCTAGATTCAGTGGGAGCACATATAGAAGGCCGGACCAACACCTCAAAGAATTTCATGAATGCATGGAGCAACAAGGTATTTTTGTTGAAGATGTACGAATGAAGTTGTTCATGTATTCTTTATAGGAGGATGCTAGAGTTTGGTTTAAAACGATACCTCGTGGCATCATATCTTCCTTGAAATGTTTTCATACAACATTCTATCAATATTTCAAAAAAATTTATCCAACGAATTCTCTATTTGAAGATTGTTGCGCATATTTTAATGATGAAGACATTCCTGAGGTTAGTGACCATGTTGAAGATGTGTGTGAGAATCCATTCCAATAATATACCTACTCACATCAAGAAGCTTTTCTAAATGAGCAAGAAAGAGAATAAGGAAACATCGTCAAGCTGAAAATAAACTCTCGGATTTCTTATTCAGTCCAGCCCAATGTTTCTCCTTCTCATGATGTATATGACTCTAATGGAGAGTCAAGTGAGGCAGAGCAACCACAATCTCAGTCATGGGAAGTTGCACAAGAAAAGGAGGCCGATCAGGAGGTCAACAAAGAGGCTCCAATTCACAATGCACACCCTTCACATGGAGAACAAGACCAAGACCCTCCTCCAATTTGCCATTCATATTGTTCAGAGGAGGAAGAGCTGGTCGTGGAAGTTTAGAAGGAGCAATTTACTAGCAAGTGGGGAGAAGGATCTTAACAATAAGATTTTCAAGAAGAGCCCAAAGCTGAAGACTTCATTGCAAATTTCCAAGAGGATTGGCCCTTTGAAGAATGGGTAGCAAAAGATCAACAACAAGTTTTTCTTGGAAAAGCTAAAGTGGAGGAGTTGGGCAGTGTTTGTGGTTGCTCTGGCCAAGAGGATATTGGTCAGCAGACTGCTCATGAAAAAGAGGCAGCTACAAACTTTCCCTGTCCACTCCATGACACTGTGGCTGAGTACATGAGCCTATTCTTAAGCCAACAATAGAGGTTGTATTGGCAACATGTATCATGTTCCTTGTTTGAAGATTTTTCATGGTGCATGCTTGTTTTAATTTTTATTTTCAGCAGCATGAGAGCACTAGGTCCAGCACCTAATTGTTAACCTGGCTCCATTGGAGGGTTGAACTCACTTAGGTGAATTGAGCCCTGTGCATAAGTAGGAATGTATATAAATAAGCTCACTCAATGACCATTTAATTTTCTAGTGGTTAGAATTTTCATTTATGCATTTCGGTTTGAGGAGGAAGTGACTCCCTACAAACAAAGGCTCATGGATATTGTATGCAAGCTCATATATTTCGGACTCCATGCCCAAGGGTGAAGGATACTGGTCTACATGTTCTCAGCACCTTGCCAGCAAGGCATTGTCCCCAGTTGGAGCCAATGTTGTCACTCATTGCTTTATAAGGTTATCAGATGCCTAGAGTGCAGAAAAATAGTGAAGGTTGAAGCCATTTCCTAAGCCACAAGAGCTATCAAAGCTTAATTGGACCCTCTCCACTACATAGTTCTCTCAAAGAGATTTCCAATGGTATATGGAAGTCCAAAAAGGGACTTCTGGAGCATGAGATATGGCATGTTGAAGTTACCCATGGAAAGTTAGAAGAGAAGGAGAAGAGACTTAAATAAAATCGCAAATAGGAGGTTCGAGAGCTAATCTCATCGCATATCGGCCATCTTGCATCTCGTATATCGGCCATCCTGCGATCCCGCAGTACTGTGCCCTCGTAGTCCCGTAGTGTCGCAATCCCGTAGTCCCGCAGTGTCGTGACCCTGCAGTCCTGCATCCCACGATCTCGCAACCCGTAGTCCCACAGTGTCATGATCTCATAGTCCCGCAATGCCATGATCCTACATTATCGCGACCCCGTAGTTCCGCAACTTCACAGTAAATCCCGCATATCGGCGATCGGCGTGGCGGCGAGGTTTTAACTTTAAAAGCATTTCCGTATCACTGATTTGTGATACAATGTTAAATCATCAGGGAGGGGCCGATTCTATTTAACAAACCAATTCATGAAAAAACCAAGGCCGAGCGGACCCTTTCTCTCTCCTCCACGTGGCAGTACAGAAGGTGACGTGGCCATACGGGGGACACATGTCACTCAACTTCAGTGTTTTTAGGGGTCCTATAGGGGCATTTCCAGGTGACACATGTCACCACTCACAAAGTGACATGTGGCAGTAATGATGTCACCCCCTGAAGATCGACGATCACACAAGCTAAGGCACTCCTGCATCTCAGTTTCTCCTGACCTATGATTGCGATAAGCGAGGATCCTCTCGAATGCAATATATTATGTGATCAGGCCTATAAAGCTCCCGCATATGGACAGTTGGTCAACGCTGAGAAGGAAGGTAAAAGGTTCCCCTCTCCGTGGTTGCAATTGCGATATCTTTGGTGGGATCGATCATGTAGATCGAAGATCGCAAAGGTAAAGGGAAATGCCAAAAGAAAAACACTATATCCCATTGAGATTGTGGGTTTTTGCACTACAAAGGAAACAGGTCCCGAGACACAGGCTTGAAGGCCTTAGTGCCCAAGGACTCAACACTTTGTCACAACCCTTGGTCATATGAAGGAAATAGTAGAAAGGGGGCTATACCAAAAGGGGCCTAAGGGGAAATCAAAACATGCACGTTTCATGATATTTTAGTGATAAAGGCTCGCCTCGAAAGACTTATTGTTACATCGTAAATGCATCCCTAGGTAGACCATGAGCATTATATAGAGCTTTTAAAGGTAGATGGGTCGACAGCTGGGGCATTGAAGGAAGCATGGCGCAGTGGTGAAGCCAGTATGGGGGGCTACATATTGACTTAATGGTTCAACACAGGACTCCACTCCAACACACAAAAAAAAGACTGTCGAGGCAAACATTTACAGTCGATCAACTCCCTACTCCAAAGAATGAGTCATTCATGCAGTAAAGGAAGAAGCGATAGGGAACTAGATAAACATAGAGGGGTGCACGATGACAGAGAAGTGGCTTGACCAAAGGCCATTCACAGGGATAATAGAAGGGGCACCTCCTCCTTCATCTTTTCGTTTTCCTCCTTCTTTCATTAGTTCTGCAATTTCCATTTTATTTCCAAGAAAGGGAGTAGATTCCTATTGTAATATTCTTGGGCAACAGTGCCATCGCAGGCCCAGGCAGCTAGTCCGTTGGATATCTGGCCCTAGTCTGAGATATTTTGTAAAATGTAATTCCAACTCCCCCTCTTCTTATAAAAAGGGGGAAGCAACACTTTAACAAGGGTTGGTTGGTTTCGTAATTTCTCACCCGAGTGGTCTGAATTCTGAGATGCCATTTTGGTTCTATTTGCTTATTCATGGGGGACTTGATTGATGTTGTGCCAGATGTTAAGGATTGGTTTTTTGGACTCATATTGGATTGGTGACACCCCCTGGTGATTCCAAGCATGATAAATGTGCAATATATTTTCCCTTTTGTATTCTCATTTCATAATATGTTTTTCTTCCTCTGAAATGGTGTAATGAGTTGTGGGTTTCTCTCTGATTCATGGATTTATCTCGGTTGTTAAATAGAGAACAATACCTGTGTGTATTATAAATTTACTGGTGTTACTAAATATCCTACAGTACCTGTAGTAACTACAAATTTACTTGTGTTATTGGATTAACCTGCAGTACCTGTGTGAGCACAGATTTACTTATGTTGTAGTATAATCCGGATTTACTTGTGTTATTCACTAGCATACAATACCTGTAGAAATTACAAATTTACTAGTGTATTTGATTAACCTGTAGAACCTAGGTTAGCTCAGATTTACTTATGCTATTGGAAAATAATGATACCCATATTATATTGGGCCTGAAACCTTCTTTCGTGCTCCATTGTTTCTATAACCCCACCTCCTTCCTCTTCCATATTTTTGCTAGAACATTGTTGCTGAGGATTCTGTTTGCTACAACCCTAAGCATATATTTGCCTCCTTCCTCTCTTTCTTTACACCATTACTACAACTTTAGTATTGAGTTGTCTCATTGTTGTGTGTCAGCCACCAGAAGGAGGCATTTCTCTTTGAGATTTCCCCAATATACCCCCCGCATTTGGATCCTTCTATTAGCTTGAGTCTACCTTAATGAAGGCATATTGAACCAAGCTCCTATTATTTTCATTACGTGACAATTGGAGTGCACAAGAAACCCCACTTATAATATTCCATGCACTCCTCTACTTAAGATTTCCTAGGCACTGGTCTACAATCAACGCAGAGGTTGTCTCTAGGGGCTTCCTATCTCTCCTGCAACACTTGTACTGCTAGTGCAATTTGAAGCGATAACACATCCGGAGTGTGTTTAGCATAGTTGAAAGTGATCAAGTAGGTGTGTTTTCGCCCTTGCTGGTAGAGGTTGCGTTGTCCGTAGATGTCTGCCCCAGTGCACACAGTAGGATGTCCCGCTGACTTTGAATTTTAGCCAACTCAAACAAACTGATGTTTGCGCGAGTTTTCTTCATGTCCTCCACAATGTTGTAATCTAGAGCGGGTAGACTCACCGAGATGTCCAGGGTAAGACTGGTGTCTGTGTTCTCTGACAAAGTGTTCTAAAGTTTGATGCTCATGGACATACTCTTGTCCGCCGCTGTCTTCTCGAGTTTGCTTTGTGTTTTCTACTTTGGGACGGTTGGTGGATCAACCTCCCTCAGCAGTTCGAACCTTTTTTCATTTCCCCAAGTGTAGGGGGAGCCCATTAATTTCTAAGATTGTAATGACCATTCTGCTTTTGGGGTTGCTTCTTGGTGTTTGTCTTCTGTGTTGCTTACGAGCACTGATGCATGTTCACCACCTACCCAGTTCTTGATGCCTCATTAGGCGCAACATCTTCGTCACCATCTATGTCTCTCGACTGTCCCTGCGCATTGCTCATTGTGTTTGGCATGTGATCGCATATTGAGCATACAAATCATTTCCACTCGGAACAAGACCCTTCCGGGTGGTCATCTTCATGAAATGAACAAAACTTATTGTTCGCACATTGTTCGAGTTGGAAGACTGAGCTGGAGCTCTGTGCATTTTAGTCAGGAAGCGATTGTTGCGTGATGACATGCTTCCTTGTATTTTTATGGGCGGCTGACTACTCGCAGATGTGTCAACTGTTCGTTGTTTGAGCTCAGACACTTCTATTGTCAAGTTTTTGACCAGACAAGTAAGGGTTTCAATATCACTTGTTTCCTTGTCCTTACCCTTACTCATCGCAGCCTGGGGCTTCCTGCTCGCATCTCTGGAGTCCTTCGTTGGTTCGTCATCCTTGATGCTCCAATCGCGTGCAGGTCCTTTTCGAAAACGATTGCCTCTTTGAAATTTTCTAACAGTGTTGGATTGCAGCTCGTTTGACGAATTGCACAATGCTAGTTGGAAGTGAGGACGTGTAGTAATTGATAGTGATGGAGTCATGAGGTTTCGTGTTCACTGAAAACTTATTCAATATGCACAGAAACCTCTGATTGAAATCGATTACCTTTTCTTTCCCCTCCATCTTCAGGCTTTTGAATTCTTTGAGTAACATGGTTGGGGTCTTGTCATCAACAAACTCTTCCAGAAACATGCGTTTCAACGTGCCCCAGTTATGGATGGAGTTGATAGGAAGGTTGTGATACTATACTATTGCATGACCATCCAAGGTACATGGGAACAGTCTGCATGCAACCTCATCATACCGTACCTCAAGTGTCTGCAGTTGTAGGTAAAAGTTGTCTATGTGAGCTTCTGCCTTCACTGCTTTGTCAAGGTCATACTTCATGAGAATTCTCTCTAAACACTTTGGCATCTTATGAAAAGCACCCGAGAGAGCCAATGGTCCTTGAGTCACCATTCTAGATTTTGGCCAACCATGCCTTCTTCTTTATCCTCCTCCTCTTCTTTAGAATTTGATAGTTCTAGCCCTGAGTCTGTTGGTTCGTCTCCACCTCCACCTCCTTTGTTGCCTTCCCATCTACCTCCTATACCAGATTCTGAACCCAAGATCATGAGGGTGTCTCCTTCTCCCTGTTGGAAGATCGGAGGTTGGTCTCCGTTCTCAACAGCTTCTGCCAGATTTTCAAGTGTGGAAAGAATTGCTTCTTCCACCGATGATACAAAAACCCCTACGAGAGGAATTTTTGGCTTTCTTGATGCAAATGGAAGATGTTGTATTCCTAGGATCAGTTTGACTTCTTTCGTGCACTGACGGGTGATGGGAGGGGCAGAGCAAAGGTGTTGATACAAAATTTCATGTTCATTGCTGGGAGGTGAGGAGTAACCAACTTCAGAGTTGCGCATAGGTGACAGGGAGTGTGAGTTACTACCTTCACCAGATGATTGATGAGTGGGGGTGAGAGGACATTCAACCATAAACAACTAGCGGCCCTCCTTTTAGCGCAGAAATGTTGATGGTGATGGACCCTCCAGAATTCAAGGGATCTCCCTGGTATGAAGTACCAACTAGATCCCACACCGTTTGGTGTAGGAGTCCCATCGGTATGATGCCTCGGTTGCCATTATCTTAAATGTTTTCCTTAGCTCTTACTTGTCAGCACATGAGAGTGGTCTGCTTTGTCTTCGAGGTTCGCATGCCTGGTGATTGCTAGTGTTACTTGTGTCAAGGTTCTTTCACCGCAGAGGGAGAGGGTGGAGGTGAGCTCCATTCGAAAGGGAAGAAGTCTCAACTCTGTCAGAGACACACAACACAACAGGACATGCACAACTTCCAGAGGAGCAGTCCACATGGATGTGACAGTCACAAAACACAAGAGAAGAGAACACGTACAACACCCAACAGAGCAGTCTGTGCTAATGCGATGGTCGTTATAACAATTTTATGAGAAAGGTTATGTCTGATGTTGGTGACGCAACCCACGTGGGCAAGACAACATTAACAACTCATACAACACATTTTCATAAATATATGTAATAGAGAAACCGAAAGAGTTCAATTGTTTAACAAAGGTTAAAGAAACATGCATTACAAGTGTTCAAGATTAGTCTTACAAACAGCTACAATACATATGTGAAAACATGTTGGCTTGTTATCAGGCTTTTGAATTAAGTGAAAATTCCATGACACATCGTTACACCATACATCACTAACCCTGTGAAAGGGGCGTTGGAGCCATTGCTCGCTCCTCAAATAAAATACTACAGACTCTCAAGGCTATGTGGGAGTAGCCAAGGTGAAAAGTCCTTTGCATGTACAAATGAGGGGGTGTTTATAGCCAAGGGTAAAACTGGCCCTTGTGATTGTTTGACTTCCCTCATGACTGTTTGAATTATTTGACTCTTCAGCTTTACATGACTCTTCGTATGACATGTGGGTCTCTTGGACTTCCAAGTTACATTACATTAATTACATAGCATGGCCCACACTAGTGAGGTGGCTAACATGACTCATGACACGACTTGATACGACAATGCTGGTATGTTCATGATGTTGCTGATGTGCATGTCGAGCTTCAGTGCTGCTAAGTGATGGATATGCTCTTGGTGTATTGTAGCTTCACCTTCGCATGACAAGATGTACGGAGTCTTAAATGGTCTTGAAGTTCGCTTCGTGTCGCATGTGCACGTTGCTCCTTTGCTTGTACTTTGGCATGCTTCACATGTTCGTCCATTCACAAAAAAATATTCTCACATGCATCATCTGTTCATGAAAAATTCTCCTCGCATTCATCGTTCGTTCGCGAGAAAATCTCCTCACATGTGCTCTCCTTGTTCTTCCCCTCCATCGTCACGTCATGTCTTATCCATGTACCTGTATCTGCAATCACTCATGACGAGGCGACATCAAATCCATAAACGTCCTAGTCTACCATGATGCATTGTTGTTCGCTTTCGAATGCAGGTGACCGGGAGAGAGGACAAGGCTACGAAACTGCGCAAGGCAAATTTCAAGATGGGATGCAGGCTCTGGGCATTGTTGGTGAAAATTGCGCAGAGGTCATTAGGAGACTGAGATAGACAATCCAGATCAGCGGTGACTATCCGCGGGATCTGGCTCAGCTCGAGGACAGATCTACGCAATTTCTTGAGGGAAGCAGTCCAGGCAATAGAGGGGTTTGGCAGTAAAAACTACGCAATTCCTCCAGGGAGTTAGCAGCGGCCTGCAGGAGGCTTGCGGGGAAAATATGCACATTTTTTTAGGGAGCTGATAGCGGGTTGTGAGATTGATGGTGACAAAAACTGTGCAATTGCTGGGAGGCTAACTTGCTGAACACCTCTGTGCAGTTTTTGAGTTGAGCAGGATCTTAGGAAGTTGAGGGATTTCTTATGAAATCTGCGCAGTTTTTTGCGTGAGCAGCAAGTGGGATGACTAGGTGGCTGGCTTGGAAAAACTGCGCAATTTTTTGAGGGAAACAGGGATGGACAGTGGCTGTTTGTCTGGCCTGTCTTCGCAGTTTTCTTAGTCAGCAAAGTGGGCAAGGTCTGCAACTTTTGCACAATTTTTGAGGGTAGTGCGTCTCGGGGTCACTGCTCGATTAAACTCTCGGGTTGACTAGCAAGAAGGTTGGTTGATGTGCTTGTGGGAAACACATATTGAAATGGCTTATTGGACACTTCTGTGTTGTTCTAGGTGACATTCGATCGAGTCAATTTTAGGGTGGAGGTCTGGCTGTTGGAGGGTGATTCGATCGTGAGAACTTCAGTGAAATGACTAAGTCTGTGAGTGAGTGAATCTGTGCATACAGGACCTTGCGAACACACACTCAACATGACCTGGTGACAAGATGCCTCAAACCATCAAGACAACATATACTCAACACGGTTGACTGGCTGTGCAAGCGACAAGCACGACGCTTGTGATAGATCATTGAACAATCGCGACGACGCTTGCGGGACAATGTATACAACTTCATGTGTGAGTGCAATGTATGTTTACATAGCGAATACAAGTTGTACACACAAAGCGGGACCTTGTGCATGACCAAAACATAGTTGAAAGCATGACAATGTGACCAACATGCAAAAAGATGTTCGTTGAACAATCAATCAAGGAGGGTGCAAAGACTCAACACAAGCTCACAGGGTGAGCCCAAGTGCTTGCAAACATCATGTAAAAATCCAAGGGAGGCTTCGAAATTAGATGCAGGCCAAAATTTTGGAGGGTGTTGCAACCGCTACAACAGTTACTAGACCGTTGGCTTCCTAATGGGTCGACCATAACACAAAGACCTATCTTATATAATGCTTTTATTTAGTAATACAAAGTCGAGCTTCACAAAAAAATATTATTCATTAAAGAGTATTAAAAGCACATAAAAATTAACAACATAGGATAAATTAAAATAAACTACACTTGAGTTTGAGTTTAGCGTCCAATATCTAAACAAAGATGCATGATCTTTTTAACAAAAAATCTTTTGGTAAAAATAACATAGGAGAAAATCGCGTCGACGTGTTTCTAACCAACTAGTGTGGTTCATCTTCAGGACAAGATGAAGAACATGATGTAGGCATCAAAATAAATAGATGAAGAGAAAAGCTAGCTAGCCATTGGATTATAACGACTAGTTTGACTCAAGACCCGTTATTAATAAAATAAATTTATTTTATATAAATAAATAATTTACCAAACAAAGTAAATAGTGAGATTATAACGACTAGTTCGACTAAAAAACCATTATTAAAATAATAAATAAAAATCCATTAATTAATATATATATATGTTCAAAATAAATTAAATCATCATTTCAAGCCTAAATCAATCTGAAATTATAATTAATAAAATTTATAATAATAATAAAATATAAAACTATTAAAAAAATTATATATTTAAAAATATATAATTTTAAATATTAAAACTTATTTATTAACATGGTATTTATAATTAAGGTCACTGAAATGTCTCCGTAGTTTTTCTTTTTACACATGAGAACAATATGGTTATCATTCCTTCCTTGGAGGCACTAAGTTTTTCTTTTACACATGAGAACAATATGGTTATCATTCCTTCCTGGGAGACACTTCTCAAGAATTTATTAATTCCTTTCTATTGGGCTCCCTACCTTTTAAAAGGGAACTTCGAGCAAGGTCCATGCACTCCCCACTCTTTAGAGTGGGAACTTCGAGCAAGGTCCATGCACTCCCCACTCTTTTAAAAGGGAACTTCTAGTAAGGTCCATGTAATTTTCGATAATGATATTTGTTCTTTCCTTGGAGGTACACCAAAGAATTTGTTCACTTCTTTGATATGGGCTTTTTACCCTTTTAAAAGGAAACTTCGAGGGTTGACTCTTATATATTTCCATATTAACACTCATATTTTTAATAAAATCTTTATTTATTACTTTCCAAGCATACACTGTCACCTTATTTATTTAACTCATATGCATGTGCAATGTCATGTTACAAAATTAAAGAAAATGTTAATTTCAATATATTAACGTGGGCATGCACCGAGGATACGCAAACTCTATATATTAAGTTTTCCTTAGTTTTTTACAACTAATTTTAGTATGAGTGATAGTGGGTAGTGTAGTTTTTTAAGAGTACTATAAAATATTTAATTCCTTGGTGTTTCATTCTTATGCGCTGTCTTCCTTATCTTCTATTAATTTTGAGTTAAGAGCTGCTCAGTTGTGGTTGGATTTGCTACAACTTGAGACTCTTATGACTCTTATTAGTGAACTTCTTTATTGTCGTTGGTTCATAGTAAGATATTTATTTATTCAATATTTGAGTTAAGTTAAAATTAGTTTAGATTTATTAAATATCGAGAAGGATTCAATGTATTATTAAGTATCGAGAGGGATCAAATCTCTTGAGGTATAAACAAATTTTCAAGTTTTACATTAAAAAAAGTTTGCATTTTAAGAGATTTGATCCCTCTTGATGCTTGATAAATCCGAAGTTAAAATGGGTCTAGGATGATTTTATTTTATTTTTTTGTAATTTGTGTTTCCATAACATCAAGATATTACAACATATCTTCCATATCGAACTAGAGAGTGTCTCTCAACGCCAAAAAAAAATATAAAAAAAAATAAAAAAATAAAAATAAAAAATTATAATTATTTATAATGAACTTATTATCCCTACTGTTAGACAGAAAATTACACATTGGGTTTTTAAGTTGACCATCTATTATTTAATCAAAAGTATCAATTTTTTTTGAATTTTACAATGTATAACTTTAAGATGGAATTGTTATGATCCGTATGATCAATAAATTTGTAAGTTACGAATAATTTATTGCCATATGTTTCATGCATGCTTTAATGATGATTGTATCGGGCTATCAACTACACACGGTTTCGATGGTTTCTGTTGGCCGCTTCCACTCACCACCATGCAATTACTTATTAGTTCATTGTTTACTCTTGCCAACCCAAGACGCGGAAAACCGGTTCGATAGGACCCTTCTTTAAGCCTCTTAGTGGTTCATGATCACTATTTGGTAGTAAGTGCATCATCACATCGCATCAAGGGCATCTCGATTTAATTTAAAAAATAGACGCAATACTTCTCTTACTCATTAAGTTTATCATTTTCCTAATAGTTAAACTACAAATTTTCCGCTTATCTGTCATGTTCCAATTTTATCCAGTCGAAGTCTGAGATGCTATTAAACTGCAAATGTTTTTCTTGCATATCACGTTCAAAATTTATCTGGTCGAAGTTTTAGATGCTATTTTAAATATGGGTGGTCAAGAAATAAACTAAACACAATTATATTTTACCAACCAAACGCTTCTTTTATCCACTTTAGGAAGATTAAAGTTAAAAGTTAATGCTTCAACTTATTTTGATCGCAAAATTTGATTTCGAAATTTAATAGGCAAGTACACAATAAAGTTTAAAATTTATTCGGTATTGTCTAATCAGAATTTATAAGGATATGCTTGTTTTATTTTTATAATTTTTTTCCCCATGGAAAAATCGTAATTTTCATTATTAAAGGAAAATTACATGTTGTAGATGTTATTTGCATATGCAATATGTGAGGTTGTGTGTTTGTCAAGTAAGAGAAATATAAAAAATAAGCTCTCGGTGCAGGGAGGCTCTGCCTTCAGTAGTGTTCATAATAAAGTTATCCAAAAATATTCTACGCAGAGAGTGTTATAGCATCATTTACCACCCTTGGTATTTGTGATGCTTGGTTTATGGCCTAGGGCAACCCCTCCTTCCAGGCTTGGTCCAAATATATAAAAAACAGTGTTTTATTCCCTGTACGCTACTTTGCCCTGAGATAAAAGCATGTACACGTGGGTCAGTCAATACCCAACTCGCGTATATGTGTTAAAGCACTTAAAAAATTAATTTTCCTTAATTATGGGCGGAGTTCACGGGTTTTACCTACTGATTACCTCCTATTGCCCGTGGCCCAACTGTTTCCCAGTTGTTTCCCAACTAAAAAACTAGTTGGGAGAAGTATAAATAGACTTCTATGGGAAGGCCTAAAGGAGGAGAAGAGATAGATTTATTATACTGAGACTATCCTTGACTGAGTCTGATGAACCCCTGTGCCTCATGCACTTCCCCAAGCTTCAGGAAACCATTGTTTCCTTGATTATAGATATTCTCCCTCTTGCTTGAGATATCATGGTGTTGGTTATGGACGGAGATTGTTGAAGATTGGGATAGGACGAATCCGAAGGACGGTTCTGCTTGGAGTCAGAAGAAGAAGACTTAGGTGAATTCTCTCCATGTTATTTATAACTTATTGCAATAAAAGAAATGTTGTCTTGTTTCCAAAATTAATTATGTTTATGCATCAGATTATGTTGTAATTCATATATGAATGTTGTTTTGATGTATGATAAATCATTTGTTTATATGATATAAAGTCAATTTCGTGAATATGCTTTACTTCTATACTACTATGTATGTTCAAATTGAATGATTTTCAGGTTTGAAGAACATCGGGAGTTGCAGAGGGTCTGAACCTTACGGGACCAACTCAAACGAAGGAAATCTGGGTACAGTTGCTGTTTAGTCAATTTATTGTCCTAAATTGCTCTACATAAATTATCAATCCGGGTATCGTAAACTGATGAAGTGTAGTGCACTATATGTGCTAGATGACCCTTTCTTACTTCATTGTTTTTGAGTTTTTATGTTATTTTGGGGGTTTTTTATCCTTTAATCCCTACTGATTTACAATGTACTAAACAGAATCTTAAATATAACTTATGTAAAGACTGTTAAGAACCTAAAGAAATGAGAATTGAAAGAGCTTAAGTAAGATTTGGAAGTAAAGTTTAATCAAGAAATGAAAACAAAGTTTCTATTTCCAATCATATCATTATTTTCAAATCATGAGCTACAAACTAAAAAATAAAATTGCAACTATTGTCTAATTAATTACAGAATCAAAACTAAATGAAATACTAAAAATTAAAAGTGAAATTACAACTATCTATTATAAAAACAAAACTAAATGAAATACTAAAACTGAAAGTGAAATTGCAACTATCTATTACGGAAACAAAACTAAATGAAGTGCTTAGTTACTTTGCCTCTTAATTTTGAAATTACAACTATCTATTATAAAAACAAAACTAAATGAAATACTAAAACTGAAAGTGAAATTGCAACTATCTATTACGGAAACAAAACTAAATGAAGTGCTTAGTTACTCCGCCTCTTAATTTTGGGAGAAAAACCTCCTTGTGATGGCATTTTGAGGAATTATGTACTTCATCATTCTAAGAAAATAAATGCAAGAAAACAGAAAAGACTCATTGCATGAATGAAGTATTCAACCACCTAGTTTAAGACGAGTCATCAACTAGAAGAGCTTTTTAGAAACATTCATCTACACCATGAGTCAATAAACTAGTAATGAAATGGCAAGAGCAATAATGGTACTGATCAGTTTAATTGAAAACCTAAAGACTAATGAAACGAAAAATGAAACAAACTAATCTACACTACTGAATTCAACTTCTAACTACTGATAAAGACTAGAAAGAAATTAAGCAAAGAGAAAGCTATTATGTACTGAAAGAAGCTATTCTCCATTAGTAAGAAAATGATAAAGACTACATTATAAACCAGATTAGTAAATGGTTATGAACACTATGGAAGAAATGATGAATTTACAGTTAACTAGAAAAGATAACACAAAAATGAAATAAAACCTCAGTCAGTGTAGGGGCCCTCTGCAACTACTCGGGTTATGCATACTCAAGCAAAACTCCAAGAAACTCCTTCACATATCCATGAAACTTGTTATATTCATATTAAAAAAACACAGGAAATGAGTTTTCAAAATTACACAGCAGTAGTCTGAGTTTAATACATGAGTAAATTCGAACTGGTTCTGAGTTCTTTACATAGGTATTTATAGAAAAATTATACAACTGTTTATGGAGAAAAATAAGCTACAGCCAAAAACACATAGTAGACAGGCACATTGAATTCTCTTCCTTGGCTGCTGGAGACATAAATCTAAGATGATGGTTGTTGGATTCGGGTGCATAGATGGTTGTTGGAGTCCGTGGTTTTAGGAAGATGTTTCGGATCCCATCATTATGAAACATGTACAAAACATAGTCATGTTGCCTTTCGGTCTCTACGTTTGACTTCTCCATTGACTAGAGTCTTGAGCTGGTTCCTTTGTCGATTTGGGCTGGTTGACTAGGATAGGATCCATGTCGTGACCATTCCAGAGATGCCCATGTGATCGGTTTCCTTGTTTGACGCTTGTAACCTGTTGAAGCATGAAGATAGTTGCAGAATAGCTGATTAGCTGCAGAATGGGATGCGTTCCGTAGCTAAAAGACAAAAACTTATTCAAGCAACAAAACATAAAAGTATAATATGTAAATCACTAAATGTCATCGTTAAGGCAATATATACTGGTCATTGATGATGAGAATTCATTTTCTTCATGGAAAAACAAATAAAAGGGATGAGAAGTGTTGCTAAGGAAAGGGCAGTTTTGAGGCTCAACAATTGCTCTTACGTAGTTTGATTATATAAGCATTTTGCCTGAGTTGTATGAATGTTTCTTGTTGTAGTTTGCTTATGCTATGTTGGGGTTCTAACCCAAAGCCCTAGGGTACTTATTCCTGAAACAGAGAGTATGTATGTCTGTCATCTTAAATACAACTAGTAATATATAAACATGAAAATATTAACAAAAAGCAAAAACCAGGCTCTTGTTGAGCCTAAATTGTATAGTCCATGAATGGGAAGTGGTAAAACTGGTAGTGTGCTCCATCCCTCTACTTCTGGATCAACCATGAGCCACGAGCCTGATCACTGCCTCCTTGGATAACTGATTGGCAAGTGAGTTGTGTTCCTTGTAGATATGATGACAAGTAACGTTGTCAAAAAAAGAGATGAGTCTATGGGCCTCATCTAGGATGGGCCTCAAAGTGTAAGCATAATAGTTTGATGTTTTTAATCTAATTGCATACAATTTTTGAGTCCCCAAGTAGTTGTAGGTTTCTGCAATGTTTTAATAATGCAAATTGAATGAGATGTTTGGTAGTAATAAGCTCTACAAAATTGTTTGTGCCCCCACCCAGCCCCTTTTGGATTTGGAAGTGATGGGTATCTGAAAGATATAGGATGGCACCACCCCCATCCCCAGCTTCTTGTGTTGATCTGTCAAAATATGCCCATGGTTGGGAGTGTTCGATGTTTTCTGGGACAATATGCATGGGGGGAGGATTGTCATCGTCTTCAGGAATGTTGCTATAGTCTGCCAGAAGTCGGGCAGAGATGGAGGGCAAGTGAGGATCGGTATCCTGAAAAATGTGTTGATTATGGGCAATCCAGATTTCCCAACATATAAGGAGGGGAAGGTTCCTAGCCTTTCTCGGGGTTGTGGAAATCCACCATGTGGTCCAATCTTCCCTGACTTATAGACCTCGCCATGTGCACTAGGAGGGAATGATTGAGAGGACAAAATTCTAGAGGTCTATAGTGATAGGGCAAGTGAGAAAGAGGTGGTCTGTAGATTCTGAGCTGTCTTTACATAAACTGCACCAAAAAGGTCCATGCTGGCCTCTCTTGATAAGATTGTCACCTGTGGGAGCCTTGTTTTTTAGAATTGACCACATGAGTAATCTGGTTCTAGGAGGCACTTTAAGTTTCCACATACTTTTTCACCATTGTTCTATAGGCTGTGGTCTATGGCCACTTGCTAAATAGAGATATCCCTCTTTGGGGGAATACCGCCCGTTTTTTGGATGCGCCCAAATAATCTCGTCCTCCCCTTCTACTATTCTGATGTGTGATTCAGTTAAAGCAGCTATGTAGTTCGCCCAATATTGATGCCACAGTTGAGGGATGTGCAGACTGTGGGCGGATTTCCAAGCCTGGTGAAGAAAGGTGGAGCGTTCCATATTTGCAATATGGTTGATATAAGTGATGCCTGAGTTGGCAAGGAGGAGCTTGAGTTCTTCTAGAAGCTTGTGTGCATTACCACACCCAATCCATGGGTCTAGCCCGATACATACATATGTGCTTACTTGTATTCTCCATGTGAGTCCTTCTTGGATGAGTGGCATAGAGTTAAGCACCACTTTCTAGATGACCGAGATCCCTGTTTTATTCCAAGTTGTCTGTCTGAGCCAGTCCAGCAGATTTAGGGGAGCTATGTATTTGGAGGAAGCCACCATAGTCTAGAGGCTGTTTGATGTGATCAATTGCCATCCTAAATTGGCCACCATAGCAGAGGAGAAATCTTCCAATTTTTTTATACCCCACCCTCCCCATTTCTTTGGGAGGGTAAGCAACTCCCATTTTGCCCATGCAAATATCCTCCCTGTTTGTTTGCCTTTTCAGAGGAACCTGCAACAGAAATTTTGGATTCTAGTGAGGATTCCTCTAGGCATCCATGCCAGGGATATCCAATACAACGAGGTGGCTTCAAGGACAACTTTGATGAGTACTAGTCTTTCGGCCCTGGAGAGGTACTTATGGTACTAGATATGGAGTCTTCTTTCCAACTTTGAGATTAACCATGTCCAGTCTGTTATTTTGCAGCCACGGGGCTTGAGCCTGTAACCTAGATATCTATGTCTATCCTCCAACTATAGGAGGGTGAAGGGGAACAGTGGAGAGAAAACTGTATCTCATGAGGGGTGCAACATGTAGTTTTAATGGTGGATTTAGAGTTATTGATGACCATGCTTGTAGTAGTTTGAAAAAGGGAAATGGTGTTCTGTAAGGTAGTCAAGTCCCTTTTTCCATCACTGAGGAAGATCAACACATCATCCATGAAAAGTAAATGAGTGTTTATGCATTGGTCACTGATCCTGATTCCCATGAGTCTTCCCCTACTATGCACTTCTTTCATAAGTCTATTGAGGCCCTCCATTACCAGCAAAAAAAGTAAGGGGGACAGGGGGCACCCCTGCTTGAGGCATCTTTCAGAGTGAAAGAAAGGCGATGCCGCTCCATTGACCAAGACACTAAAAGAAATGTTTGCAATGCAGCACATGATCCATTTTATAAACTCATATGGGAACCATAAATGAGTTAGAAGCATTCGAAGGTATAACCAACTTACCCGATCAAAGGCCTTTGAGAGGTCTACCTGTAGGATCATACCTTTAATCTTCTTCATCTGAATGGAGTGCATCACTTCTTGTGCACTACCAACCGCTTCATGAATCTGTCGATCTTGGAGAAAGGAAAATTGTTCAGAGGAGATTTGGGTGAAAGAATGGGTCAGAGGCGGTTTGCTATGATTTTAGCAATGATTTTATAAATGTAATTGCACAAGGAGATGGGGCAGAAGTCATCAAAGGAGGTTAGGTTATCTGATTTGGGGATGAGGGAGATGAAAGTGGAATTGATGGCCCCATACATTAGACCAGTGGTCCGACAGTCTTGAATGACCTTAAGTAGATCATCTCCAAGGATGTTGAAAAAAGCTGTATAGAACTCCACCGACCAACCATCTGGTCTAGGACTCTTGTCGCGCTTAAACCATTTCAAGGTAGCCTCCAGTTCCCCCGTAGAGACCTCCCTGTTCAGCTCCATAGAAGTCTCCTGATCTACAAATTGAGGAAAGAGTTGTGCTACTCTGATGACTTCAACAAGAGTGGCAATGGGAGGTGCCTAGTAGATTTGCTTGAAGTGAGTTGCGGCCACGGAGTCTAGTTGTTGGAAGGTATGCACAACATTCCCTTGCTCATTTGTTAATTTCCATATGGTATTGATTGCTTTTTAGCCATTTGTAAAATTGTGGAAAAAATTTGTGTTATCATCTACCTCCATCAATCATATTGCTCTACTTTTCAATCTCTAGGTTTCTTCTCGATCTTTTAGAATTTTGCCTCTCTTTGATATTAATGCAGTGAGCTTATCCTTTTGTTTGTTTGAGGTGAAAACCCCTCCTTGCTTGTGCCCAGATTTTAGATAGCCTCTTCAGCTCTTTTAAGTTGTTGACAAAGCCTTCTACTATGTTCCCACCAGTAGTAGGGGGTGGGTCTTCCAGAAATTAGTTACCAACCGAGTATAGGTGGCATCCTTCAACCAAGTGGAATTGAATTTGAAAGGGGCTCTAGGTTTGTTGAGTCCTCCCCTTATGTCAAGGAATATCGGCAAATGGTCAGATATACCACCTAACCCAACCCATTATTTGTAGATGAAGCCCAAACCCAGTAATCATTCCTTGATGAGAAATCGATCAAGCCTCCTTGCAAGGCTGTCCTCTCTAATCCTTATGTTCCTCCATGTAGGTAGGATTTTAGCAGAAGGGATATCAATAAGGCTGTGATTCTCCAGGATATTTTCAAAGAATGCAGATAGGGGGTCGACCTCGGCATGATGTTCCCATGATTCTAAGAACCCCATAGAGAATTTTAGGTCCCCCTCTAGGATGATGTTGTCTGATTGCAAGAGATTAGAGGTCAATAATTGTTCCTAGAATACTTCATGGTGTTGACAAGGCCCATACACATTAACAAGTTTGATATTTGTGCCCAATTCAGATGAGAAAATGTCTGCCCATATGTGTCTAATGCCTCCCCAAATGTTACACATCATGATAGTGTGGGAGTTGTAACCCAAGGCTATGCCACCCGAACGACCATTTACTTCAAGGGCTTGGAAGGACCAACCTAGGAGCATGGATTCGAGGAGGTGATAAATAGATTCATCAAGGCCCAGGGTTTCTTGTAAAAAAACAACGTCTATATGTTCGATCCTAAGAAGTCTTCACAGAGCTAGTTTTTTCTTAGGGCTAGCTAACCCTCGACAATTGAATTATAGAAGCTTCATGGGGGAGATGAGCCCAGGGTGTTCTATGCTCTAAGAACTCGATAGGGAGGATGGTTGGCCACGAGCCCAGGGTGTTCTGTGCTCCTTCCCTGCCTGCAACTTGGCTTTGGATAGGGAGGATGGTCGGCCTTTAGGGGGTTTTGGGGGGATTGGGGAAGATACTAGACCAATACCAATGGAGTCAGGGGCCCGTGATCAGGATAGGGATCAGAGTGGATATCTATGGGAAAGGGACCCTTGATCAGAGTCAGAGGATGTAGATGGGTTCGCCTCTAGGAAGGATGAGGGGGTACAGGATTATATAGGAGGAGGGGGATGCAGAGAGAAAGCTAGAGTAATAAGCAGTGATGGCATGAAAGCAGAGCTTTGATGTAACCCTAATGAAACATCTATGCATTAAGATAAAAATGTGTGTTGAATAGAGCAGGGATTAGAAGAGGACATACTCGAAGATAGCGCGGATTCCGCAACCGCCCTTGACCTAGTCAAAGGAGGAGAGGGTGGCCGATATGGTGCTTTGCTGCACTTCTTTGGTGTCTCCATGGTGGGGGTATTCACTGCTGCTTCAGGGGCGGAGCGTTTTATTACTGCATCCATAGAGGTGTGCCTTGCTGGTGCCTAAGGATCCTTCATAGGTATTGTCCTTCCCTTATCTGCGTTGCTCGCTTTACCGATCACGGGGCAGTCCCTGAAGATGTGACCAACCTTATGGCAGTGCCTGCACCTAAATGGAACCCCCTCGTAATCAAGGATCTGCGTTCGTGTGAAATTCCTCCAACGCAGAGTGATTTATTCCTGTAACCGCTCTCTAATGTCCAAAAGGACTAAAATTCTCGCATATGCCATGATTCTAGTGGAAAGGTATGATTTGTCATACTCCAAATAGGCGCTTAGAGAGTTTCCGATGCGTCTGAAAATGTCCTAAAACTAGAATTGTAGTGGCAAGTTGGGAAGGTGAACCCTTAGAGGCCTAGCGCCTAATTGTTCCCTCTTTGGATTGAAGAGGGGGTTCCATCTCCTCAGTAGCACAGGGGCCTGTTCAAAATGCCAGAAGGATGACAACACCCAATCTGAGTGCTCGGCCCGAGAAAAATGCAACGCAAACCAACGACGGACAAAAGTTTGGACGAAAGGTAGCTTGGCCAGGTGTTGTCCCCACACTTATGCAGTCCATTGTTTTAACCATGCAGCTGTGTAGTTCCTCCCCCGAACCCTTCCAAACAAAACTCGTTCGACAATGTCCATGGTTTCGCCCCACTGTATGTCTTCTCCCAAACTGATGATAACATCTTGTGCCCTAGATTTTACACACTTTTGCCTTTTTCCCGGCCTATGGCCCGTGTCGGTGGCGTCCTCCTGTGGTCCGCTACAAGGAGGGTTTGTAGGGTTTGGCGGGATTAGACCGGGCCCAGAGGGGAAGGCGTCCGAAAGAGGAGGAATATTCGTAAAGCTACCAGAGAGGGGGAACGATATATGAGCCGAGTGAGGGAGACCTTGGGCAGAAAGCGGAGGCTCACCGAGGGAAGAAGATGAGGGAATGGGATTCGGTGGATGATGGTAAGGGTGGACAACCCAAAAAGCAAGCAGCGAGGTTTGGGCCTATGCAACAGGCCACAAATTGAAGGGAGGATGACGATGGAGGAGGTGTAGCAAAAGGCAGCCAGGAGGGGGGAGCCGCGGGTAGGGTGATAACCGAACAGGAGGGCCCCGAGATCAAGGGTAAGGGAGCAATAACCTCTATCAATTATTTGTTGAAAGGGAGAAAACAATATGTGCTTGAGTGTGGGGTAGTCCAGATGGAGACATCCTCGAGAGGGTCTTCTGAATAATCAACTATATCCAAGTCCATAACTGCTCCAGGTGTTATGTGCCAGCTACCACCGTAAGTGAAAATTTGTCATTGTAGGAGAGACCAACTGCAGAAAGGGGAAGATGGTGAGGGCACAACGCGGTCATGGGAGGAATATGCTCGAGGCTGCGGACAGGAAATGGGAGGAGCTCAAAAATGGTGTTTCGAGAGGTACGACATCAGATGGATGACGTTGGTAAGCTATATTGCGGGGGAGGGTGCTACAGAGGTCTTCATAAAAACCCTAGCCTGTGTCGGGGATAGGTCACGACAAATTTTCCATCTCCTCTCTCCGATCGGTTCCGACCATGAATCTATTTCCACAAAGGAAAACATGAATGTTGGTGATTCAATTTTTTCTTATTATTATAATTTTTAATACATATACAAATAATAGTTTAGTAAAATTAGTTAATTGTTTACTTTGTTCCGTATATTAAATCTAACATTTAGTTTTCTTCATATCCATTAAATTTAACATTAAATTAAGATTATGTTAGGTGCAATGGTCATGAACATTGATTTTTCACCCCACATCCTTCCTCTTCCATATTTCTGCTAGAACATTGTTGATGAGGATTCTATTTGCTACAACCCTAAGCCTCTATTTCCCTCCCTCCTCTCTTCCTCTCCACCATTACTACAACTTCAGTATTGAGTTGTCTCATTATTGTGTGTCGACCACCAAAAGAAGCCATTTCTCTTTGAGATTGCCCCAATATACCCCCCACATTTGGATCCATCTATTAGCTTGATTCTACCTTAATGAAGTCCTGTTGAACCAAGCTCCACTTATTTTCATTACGCGGCAATTGGAGTGCACAAGAAACCCCACTCATAATCTTCCATGCACTCCTCTACCTAAGATGTCTTAAGCACTAGCCTACAATCAACCCAGAGGCTGTCTCTAGGGGGCTTTCTATCTCTCCTACGACACTTGTGTTGCTGGTGTGATTTGAAGTGATATGGATTTAAACATGAACACAAGAAATTACAGAGATAACCATAAATACAAAGATACAACAAAAATAATACTTCATTTCATTAATGCAAAATACTGAAATATGCTTGCAAACAAAAAGGGAATAAACTAGCTTGGGCGATGGTAGCTTACCTCTGAGAAGAGATGTGGTGGCTACATGCCTTTGAATTGTATTACAATGAGGATCGAAGGCCTATTTATTGTTGAGAAACAATGGAAAACCCTAAACATCCAAAACCCTAACCCTAGGAGATGAAGTGCCAAAATATGGGCCTCGTTTTGGGTAAATTGGTACATCAACTTCCCGGGGTCATAACTTTGGCATATGATCTCTGTTTGATGTGCACAATACCTCATTAGAAAAATCTATCCGAGGACTACAACTTTGGGATGTGAAACATTGGTCCATGAACCCATGTTGCTCCCAATTTTCCCAAAAATAGGGCCTCAAAATGGCTCCGGAAGTTCAGGACCCAAAAAACTGCCAAAAATAGTAAATTGTGCTACAAATAAGGAAATTGAAAAATTGAAAGAAACAATGGTGGGGGTCCAAGTGGAATTGGCGGGTGGCCACCAATATCCACCTGGATCATTCCTCCCCCCTTAGGAAGCAATGGTCCCCATTGCGTTGAGTTCCTCCGTGAGATGAGGAAACTTCTGCTGAACTTGGTCTCTGGTGAGCCACTTACCCTAGTGAAGGAGTTGGCCTGCTTTGACAACTCGATATAGTTGGATATTCTGCTGGCGAGTGTGCTTGGTCTACATGTCCATGATCCCATCAGTTGCAGCTTGTTCCATGCAATCTGGATTTAACTCTGTTGGTGTGAACTGTTTTGCAATGTTGGATGTCTAGTAATGGTGGAAAGTATGGCCGAAGGCGGTCCACATTGAACACTAGGTGCAGGCCAAGGAATGGGGGAATGTTGAGCTCAAATGCATTGTCTCCCACAGCCTTGGTAATGGTGTAAGGACCATATCGGAGTGGTCTGAGTTTCCAATAGGCTCCAGTAAGGCGTTCCTTTTGCAAATGCAACCAAACGTTTTCACCCACCTAAACTTGTGTGGCACCCGATGTTGATCATGTCACTACTTGTACCTAGCATTTGATTTCTCTACAATGTCGTGGACCTATTGGCGGATACATTGGATGTGCTCAATGAAGCTATTTTCCTTATCTGTTTCAGGCTAGACATGAGCCGAATCTTCTTGAGTAGCTACAAATGGCATGGCCACATCAATGGGACATAGTGGCTGGAATCCCAAGCCCACCTCAAAAGGGTTATGGCCAGTCGAGCTGTGGAGAGCCCAGTTATAGCTGTGCTAAACATAGGGAAGGCTCTCATCCCATGTGCATGGATGCTTTGAGTTATACATGCGCAAAATGTGTATGATCATCTTGTTGACAACCTATGTTTGGCCATCAGTTTGGGGATGGAAGGCTGTGGACTTAGTGAGTTTGGTGTCCAACATCGACCAGAGACTGGACCAAAATGTATTGAGGAACTTGTTGTCTCGATCTGAGATGATAGACCGTGGGATCCCAAAGTGTACCCACACTCGTTCAAAGAAGAGTTTAGCAGTGGCTTCTGCTATGATATTCTTCTTTTAGGCCGCCATAATGGCCATCTTTGAGAACCTGTCGACGACAACAAAAGCAAAGTCATTTCCATGCTTAGTAGAAGGAAGACCTAACATGTAATCCATGGAGATGGATTCCCAAGGTCGACTAGGGGTAGGCAACAAAGTATAGAGGCCTTGCTTCTTTATGGTCGGTTTGGAAATCGCGTAGGCAGTGCAGGATCTGATGTAC
>APFE030086726.1:0-15331 GCA_000404065.3 Pinus taeda
AAACACTTCTAATTTAATAACAATTAAACATATCAAAAACAAATAAAATATGAAATACACTCCATAAATATTGAGATAAGTCATTTTCATTTATTTAATAGGTTCATTAACTCCACCACATGGAAGAGGTTAAATTTAAATATTGAGATAAGTGATTCTCATTTATTTAGTATCTTCCATAACTCTATTTCCATGTTACCAATATAAATATAAGTGATTTTCTTTTCTTTAATATGTGCTATAACTCAACCCAATCCCTTATAGCTCTACCCTATTCCAACTAGTTAAACTTTTTTATTTTTATGGTAATTAGTTATTTATTATAATGTTTTGATGAAAACTAAGGTTTTTATATATTGATATAATTCTATTTTTTATAAAAGTAAGATCTTAGAGTTGTTAAATTAAAAAAAAGATATTTACTTTAAACTAATTATTTATTATAATATCTTTTAAAATTAAAATTAAAAATAAAAATTTATGTTTTAAATAGAAAAATAACGTGGGCTATAATAATAAAAAATGAATAAGTAAAAATGTGCGAGTAAGATGTTTAAATATTATACTTTTTAAAAATATTTCAACAAGATATTTAAATAAAGTATTTGAATATCTATGTTAACTAATTTATGTAGATATCGTCTTCATATATATCTATATATAGAGAAACAAATCTCAAAATAAATCATTTTGATGTTCTATATAAAAAATATCTAATACATGTTACCAATAAAATATTTTAATAAGAATTAATATTCACAGGTACCTAAAAATATATTAATAATAAAAACCTTGACTAGATATTATATATCATTTAAAAAAATTATCTATATATCATGAAAAATTTATGTTTTTATTTTAAAAAGTTTATTTGGTCCTATAAAATATTTTATTTAGCATTCAAAAATACAATTTAACCAATGAAAAATAACATATTGTATTTTTCACTCTAAAGAAGTTTACATGTGAAGAAATTTCATCCCTCCCTACTTAAGATGGATGTATGTTGGTTTATATATATATGTATATATGATGATGATGATGATGATGGGCCACTAAGACCAATGAATTCTATCCTACCTCAAGAAAAGAAAAAGAATCTAATTGTGATTCTTCAAAATCTTAAAGAATCCCCATAAGATAGCTATAGTTGGGTAGACTTCATAAGTTAGGAAGATTGGAAGTATGGCAGAAGTTAATGAATTGAAAGCAGATGTAAGTAAGAGTCAATTGGGCTCGCTTAATAAGTCAAGAAGATTGGAAGTGTGGCACAAATTAGTGAATTGAGAGCGAATGTGAGTAAGAGTCATGCACTCTAAAAGAAAGTGTTTTTCATCTTCAGAATTGAGAGCGCATGTGAGTAAGAATCGCTTAGTCTAAAAGAAAGTGTTTTTCATCTTCCACCTTCTCAGTATCCCAAATCTGATAGACTCTATCATCCTAGAGAGTCTTGGGAGTAGACCACCCTTGGTTTCACTTGGAAGTTTATGAGAATTAGTTCTTATCCTAGTAAGGTTCATTTTTTTCTTAATGCTAGTCAAGAGAGAGAGATAATTCTCATTATCAAGGTGGCATTTATCACCTCCTTATAATATGTGAGCTTTCTTTTACCCTCGAGCTCCTTATCATCCCACAACTTGTCCTTAAAATTAGATGTAATAGTGTCTTTGACAATATCCTTACTTTCCATGATGATATCCTCCTATATACCCCAATGGTTGAACCAAGATAGGGTATCCTTATCAAGCACTTATAATTTAACAACAATTAAACATATCAACCCACAAAAAAATTATCTTCCATAACTCCACCACATCCAACCATCCTTTTTTTTATATTTACAAAATTGATTATTTATATTAATAAATATATTATAATATATATATAATAAAATGACTTTAACTTTAAGATTAAGAAGATTAAATTTTCATAAAATTAAGATCTTTTTCCTTATTAGACATTTTAATTTAAATTTAAAAATAAATACATTTTAAATTAATGATTTAATATAATAATTTTAAATTAATTATTTATTATAATAATTTAAACCTTAAATCATATATAGCAATAAGGACAAGCCCTTATAATTTAATAACAACTAAACATCTCACAACAACCCCACAAAAATAACAATAATTCCATTTGTCGAAGCTACCTCTTCTCCTTCCATTTTATCTTAATACAGCAGATTACAAAACTCAAACATCCCAACAAAATTTTTGAAAGGAAAGTTCATGAGACCCCAAGTCCATAAGAGCACGCTTAGGTGGGGCCACAAACCTGAGGAAGATGAGTTAAAGCGAAAAGAAAGTCCGGCTAGGATAGTGCCATTTCCTACATCAACACGATTTCCCGGAAACCCTAGAAATCATCTGCACGAACGCAAAATTCCCGGAAACTCGCTATTGCTATTGCCATTGCCTATATAATACGGTTTCCCACCATAGTCGTAACTCTGGTTCGAATAGTCCCATATCCTAGATAACAGGAGACGATTTCCGGGAAACCCTAGAATAGAAATCATCTGCACCACCCCTGCTCCCTTGCACTATACATACGATTTCCCACACCCCCGTCGTCTGCATCTCTCACTGAAGAAGCTCTTCCTTTGCCGATACACACTGCATCTTTTTTAATCTTCTGCGACCAATTGGTTTGCACCCTGAATCTGAGTGAAAATGACCTCTGAATCTGTCAACAACATGAATCTTGTAAACTGTGGAAAGAGGGCTCCAGATCAGAGTATCACTACTCCGGAGAAGAGTAGTGCTACCCCTCCTGCACATTCTAAGTTTCGTGGGGTCACCAAGTGAGTAGAATTTAATATAGCTGTTTTTCCACATTTCTACTGTTACCAACGTGATGTGAGTATTTAATGGCCATGGTTGCAGAAATAGGTGGACGGATAGATACCAAGCCCGTCTTTGGGACGGTACCTGGAAAAAGCAGGGTGCCAAGCGAAATGGTAAACCAGGTTCGTGTTCATTTCATTTCATTTTTTGTTGGTGATTAAATATTTGTAGTTTTGGGTTAAAGTAAATATATTTTAATATGTTTAAATCATAGTTACTCATGCATGTATGTGTCACATGTACCACTTTCACTTAACAACACGGCGTCCAATATTGCAGTCTATTTGGGTGAGTAAAATTCTCCCACGGACATGGAGCTGCGTATTTTTATCTCTTTATTTTTTTTCTTTTCTTTTCCTTTTAATAACTTTGGGGTTTTGTGTGTATTTACTGTAACAGGTGCATACGATTCGGCAGAACGCGCAGCAAAAGCTTACGATGTTGCAGCGATTAAATTCTGGGGTTTAACTGCCAAAACCAACTTTCCAGTATGACTTCTTTCTTGGTTTCATTGTATTCAATGTTGTTGTTTTGGTTTTATTATATCAAAATTTTGGTATTTTTTGCATTAATCCTTTTTATCCCTCTACATTGCAAACTCCAAAGCTCTGATCTAAAGCTGTAAAGCCCGGATGGATGGTTTTTATATTACATTAGTATTTAATATGGATTATGTTTACAGGGGAGGGACTATGAAAAAGAGATGAAAGAGATGGAGCACATGACTAATGAAGAACTGGTGGGGAAGCTCAGGAGGTAGCGATTTCGTCTCACTAAACTGTATATATTAACAACTTTTAAAATTTATTTGCACTAAACTAACTAAAATGTATATATACTAAGATTGCAGTGGTGTTTTCGTGACACAGAACAAGCCTGGGATTCTGTGGAGGCACGTCCAAGTATCGCGGGGTTAGCAGGTTTTTGAAAAGCTCTCCTCTAATTCTAATTTCAATTTCATAGTGAAAGACTAGTAATATCTAATAATTTCATGCTTGCATGGTGTGCCATTTTATTTATTCCGTGTAAATGGCATGGTGTGTCGTTTTATTTATTCCGTGTAAATGGTGTTTCTGTAAACACCATTAAAGCTCTCCTCTAATTTCAATTTCAACTGTTGCAAGCAATATCTGATAATACCTCTAATTTCAATCGTTTGTCATTTTAATTATTCTGCGAAGACGCCATGGTAAGTGGCAGGCGCGGATAGGAATAGGTGCCCACAACAAAGATATGCATTTGGGTAGTTTCAGTAAGTGTACTTCTATAGTTTCTCGTGTTCTGTTCTGTTCTGTTCTAATCTGTTCTAATATATTTATATTTGTAGTGTAAGATACAAAAAAAAAGAAAGTATGATAATATCTGTTTTGGTTTTCACAGATACAGAAGAGGAGGCTGCTGTGGCTTATGATACTGCGGCCCTTAAGCACTGGGGGCCGCACAAGCTGGTTGTCACTAATTTCGACGTCAACAATTACGATCTCGATCAAATTCGACGTCCGGAGTTATGTCATTCAAAGCGGGAGATCAATACTTGTACTGCCACTGCCAGCGAGGCCAAAAGCGCCTGCCCATATAAATTCAATCCACACATTCATGAGAACAATCTCCGCCACCATGCTGTTGGATAACTCCAACAAATGGCCCTGTATATATTCAATATGTCTACATTTCTGTATGATGACCTCTCACATTCTGCATTTTGATTACAACCATTGGTGTCTTGTCCTCACTTTTATTGGCGGGCTATGCCTTCTAGGTTTATATTCTGTATTTTGAATTTACAAACATTGATGACTTTTCTGAATATGTATATTCTGTATTTTGAGTTTACAAACATTGATGACTTTTCTGTATATGTATGTAAAGTATTTTAGTAGTTTAAAATGTGAACCATGTAGACAGGAAGGACATTTTAGTACACTGATAAGGGACACCCTCTGAGACAACATTCTTGTGGTTGATGACTTCCATGTGTGCCTAGGAACTAATCATTTTGTTCTGTCATTTTTTTTTTATATAAGATGGCTCTGCATCCAGGAATCATAATTACTCCTATGTGTACCTAATAACTAATCATTTCTGTCATTTTTTTTATAACATGGCTCAGCATCCAGGAATCAAAATGACTACCATGTATGTGGAAATCTAGCTAGAACACTTGGTTTCCATGATGTAGTCAAATTGCACCCTAGATTGTAGTAACAGACCTGTCCAACACAAGATGTATGGAGAATTCCATGTTGGATGGTACAATCTTGTGAATGTCACTGTAATTGGTCAAATAAATAACTATCAATGTTAGAACATCTTATATAAGCTTGCTCATATAAATTGGTTGTTATGGAATAAATCACTGTCAATGTTAGAACATTTTATTGAAGTTTCTCATATAAATTGGTTGGAGCTAAATCCTTTTTCATATTTTAAAAATTTGAATCATTTTTTTAGGAATATGATTATGGTATGAATCTTTTTCAATCCTTTTGAATGCTTTATAATGATTTGATCCTATATTTTTAATATCTTGGAGTTAAAATTGATGAACAATTTTAGCTTTATCACTCTAACAAATGACACTTAAAGAATGTAGATCCAAGATGGGGCATGATGCAAAACATAAAACATCTAGACATCCATAACCTGAACAATTGCAAAGGAGGGATTCTAGTTGTGCATGACATGTTTCATTATCCCTTGGTATTGCGATTCTTTCTTCTCTTGTAAACATCCTTCCTAAATAGGCTTTATAAAAAGTGTTTCTTTCTAGCTACCAATTTTTCTCCATGGACTATTTATCAAGTGGTGCACTATAAACTTGATTGGGAGGTGCAGAGAATGTAAGACTAAGTTGGATACATCCCACTCTCTACCTAAAAAACTAGTGAGTATAGCCTATGGCACCCAGATATCTTAGTAGATGGAAGGAGGTCCATGGAATAGTGCATTAACCAACCTTCATGGTTAGATAATGTTAGATAATCAGTTTTGATGCCCATTCACACATGGATGGATGACATCCTCTCTAGTGTTAGTATTGAATGAAGGTCAACATGAAAGTTGAGGCCCTCAAGTTTTATCTCAACCCTAGTAAATCTATATTTCTGTAAAGTTCCCTTAAGCTCACAAACACATAATTTTTTAGGGAGATCTTCTGTTATTTAATGTATTATGTGGCAAGAATCTCTACTCTTCCATATCAACAATTTCTTTTGTTTTAATACTAATAGCTTCAAGTTATTTTCTATTATGTGGTAAGAATATCTACTCTTCCATCTGAACAATTTCTTTTTTTTTAATACTAATAGCTTCAATCTATTTTTTGTCTTGAGATTTTTTATTTTTATTTATTTTTCTTGTATTTATACATACTATTATATTTGACAAATAAAGAGCTATCAACCATTTTGTTGGTTTGTGATTGGTTTGTCTATTAGCACTACTAGCACTTCTGAAAGAATAAGATGTTTGAGTAGTTAGTGAAAATTTATTAATTCAGCCAACCTTCTAGAGTGTGATAAGGGACTTGAGAGATAGCATTAGGTACTTTGCTTGAGAGGTGGCATAAGGATAAATAAACCAGTGATGGGAGAAGATTTTCTGGTCCTCATATGATTGTAGTCAATTTGGTTGTCTTTACATCCAGGGTAATGCTTCTCATGGTGGAAGGTCAATTTGTAAAATGATGGTGCTGTGACTTTAGGGCCCATGATTGTCTTTTATACTTTTAAACAACCAAGTCTTATGAGAGATCATCCTTTGGTGTAGTGCCATTGATAATTTTTTTCAAAATTAGGTAGCTAATGACCTATTATAGGTATTTGGGGGGTGAATAAGGTTATTGTACATCCTATTCATCTCTCTAGTTTGTAGAGTGAGGGGGTCATCCCATGGGCCCAAGGGCTTAGGTGCTAGCTCCCCCCTTAATTTCCCATATCATAGCATCCAAAGAGGTCACTATGTATGTCTCTTATATAGAGTGTCCTCCCAATAGATTATGGGTATGGGATAAATAAATGATGGGTATGGGATAATGAGTAGATTTAAGGTGGTGCTACCTATAGAAATTTCCAAGTTGGAGCAGCGTGACTCAAACTAGGAGGCTAAGTCAAATATAGACCAAATGATGCATATTTGGTGAGACTATGGAAATTTCAAACTAGGAGGATAAGTGAAAGACAGAGAAAAGGATGCATATTTAGTTTGACAATGAAATTTTTTCAATGAAATTATGAGTGAGCACATCAACATGAAATTGAGTACAATGGTTTGTAAAGGTGTCCAGCTTTTTTTTGCATGTTTTTTTTTGTTGACCAACAAAGGAAAACTAGTACTCTCAATAATATTCTTTTATCATGGCTTTGTATGTGAGAATCAAATTGACTACCATGTATGTGGAAATATATCTACAACATTTTCTAAGATGTGGTAAAATTTCATCTTAGATTGCTAAGCCCTATTACAGTACCAAGAGAGGAGTACCAAGAGAGGATTCCAGGACAAGATGTATTGAGAATTTCTAGCTACCAGCTAGCTAGTTTTTCTCCATGGAACATTTATCAAATGTGCATTATAAATATTATTGGCAAGAATATAAGACTAGAATGTAAGACTGTACAAAATACTCCAGAGTATAGCCAACAACACCCGCATATCTTGGTAGATGAAGTAAATCCATAGGATAGTGAATTAATAAGTCTTCATGGTTGGATAATGTTAGGTAATCAGTATTAATTCCTATCCACACATAGATGGATGGAAACCTCTATAGTGTTAGTGTTGGATGAATATCAACCTCAAATTTGAGGACCTCAACTTTTATATGATGTCCCACTAAATCCATCCATCCAAATCTTATATTTCTCTTTATTTCCCTTAAGCTCACCAACACATAACTTTTGAGTGAGATCCTAATTTATTATGTGGCAAGATTCTCTACTCTTCCATGTGAAAAATTAATTATTTTAATACTAATAGCTTCAAACTTTTTTTTTCTTGAGATTTTTGTTTTAATTTTCTTGTACTTATATGTATTGACTAATAAAGAGCTCTCAACAATTTTGTGAAGCAATAATCTCTACTTTCCCATCTTAACAAGGTACTAGGCTTGTGCTTGGATCCTTCAGGCCAAGGCTAAGAGAAATCATGGCAGGGCCAAGAGAAATCACCAGCAAAGTAAATGTTTGTTTGTTTGTGATTGGTTTGTCTATTGCTGATTTGTACTACTGAAATCCTAAATATAGTAAATGGTTGCTTGTTTGTGTTTGGTTTGTCTATGAGTGATTTGTGCTACTCAAAGAAGGAGGAGGTAGTATAAGATATCTGAGTAATTAGAGAAAAAATTATTAATTCATCCAATCTTTCAAAATGTGATAAGGGACTTGAGATATGGCATCAATTACTTTTCTTGAGAGGTGACATAGGGTTAGGAGTTGAATAAATAAATAAACTTGGATGGGATAAGAGTTTTTAGTCCTAGCATGATGTGAAGTCAATTTTGTTGTAGTTACATCCATATATAAGGTCTTCCCTTCCCATGTTGGGAGGTGAATTTGTAAAAGTAAGGTGCTATGACTTTAGGGCCCATGTTTGTTTTTAGTAGTTTAAACAACTACATCTTAACGTTTGAGAAGGCTACTATTCTGGAAGAGGCCAGGTTGAACATCATTATTGTGGAATTTGAAGATGCTTGTGGTATGATCATAAACAAGAAAAATTGCATATTTATTTCTTCCATACTCACAAGCCAATTTAATCTTGTTTGGCTAGAGTGTTGGGCTTCACCATTGGATATATTCCCTCTAAATATCTAGGAGTGCCTCATAATTTTAATCCCCTTTACATTTCTCCACTGAAAGACCTCTCCTAGAAGCTATCCAAGAAGTTATAGAACTGGACCTTCCATATCCTCAACATGGCTAGAAGATCAACTATTCTGTAATTTGTATTGTAACCAATGCTGATGTATCAACTGTGCACCCTCCTTGCCCCCAAATGTATATACTTAGAGTTAACAACAATATTCAAATGATTCCTTTGGAGTAGAGCATCCACGGACAGGAATGACTACTTTTTGCATGGCATAAGCTATTCCTCCTGAAGGCTCTGGGAGGCTTGAGTATGAGGGATTCTACAATCCTCAAAGCCACTCTGGGCAAAACTATGGTGGAGATGGATTAAGGGGGACATGAGATTTGGAAAACAATCTGAAAACAGAAATACAGATAAAGGAAATCCCAATAATACCACATCTGTGAGCCTCTTCCAAGTATAGGGATGGTAATTTGGAATCATGCCAATCAAAACAGTGATATGGTCCATGACCATTTCTTTTGGGAAGTCAAGAATGGGAAGTAATGCCTTTCTTCGAGGGAATCCTCACAATAGTTCCCTTGTCTTGCACAATATCCATTGCTCTCAAACTTGATGCCCGTTTTACACTTGATCTTAGCGACTAGGGTGGCGGACTAATGGATCAAAGAGGTCGATGATCAGGAATGGCATGGCTCTTGGATAGGCCATCTTTCACAAAGGCTTGTCCATGTATCACAAGAGCCAGATAAGCTAGGATGGCACTTCTCTACTACTAGACTAAATACTATCCCATCGTCAAAGTACACCTCCAAAAGCTTGTGAATAAATTCCTAGAATGGTGAGACTATCACCTTGAATATGGAGGAGAATTTTTTAGGTTAAAAGGCATAACTGTATATTGGAATGAACCCCACCTTGAATATGGAGGAGAATTTTTTAGGTTAAAAGGCATAACTGTATATTGGAATGAACCCCACTCTATAGTGAAGGTAGTCTTTCATCTATCCTACCGCACAATATTAATTTGGTGATATCCGGACAATCCATCTTTGAATGAATAAGCCTCCTATCCATCAATGTTTTCTAGAACTTCATCATGCAAACATGCATCATTTGACTTCTTGAGATTTATGCAGGTCCTTATATCACCCTTTTGTTTTCTTTTCCTAGACCACCATTGGACTAACCCACTCTTCTGTTGGCTCAATTATATCTCCTGCAAGCATCTTATCCAACTCTTCTCTTACCTTTTACTTGTACTTGGGGTTCAGTCGATATGGATGCTCCTTACCTCACTTAGTATATAAATTTAAATTGATCTTCATCATACCCAAATCACCTACTATACCCTTCAATTCAAAGAAGTTTGTAAGAAATATATCATGATATTTGTGCAATAATTTAGCAACCTTGCCTACCATGTCTTCATAGTCACTAATATGAGCTAAATTTGGTTCTTCTTCTGAGCCAAGATTTACTTGTTTTGCCTCTACCCATTGTCATATATCAAGGTTCTCTACAACAGGTCTTGCAACTTCGTGTAGTCCCTGGAAATTGATATTTTGCGGATCCTCATAGCCTTCTTCCATAGTAACATTGTAGCATTCCAAAGCATGTTGTAGTTGCGGGCTCCAGTTAGGCTCCATCCATGTTATGGGTTCTATTGGTTTTCAAAGATCGATGACTTTATATTTTGAAGTGCCCCATCAATCCATTTGAATCCATCTTTAAAGTTGAATGTTAACAGGAAACTCTCCTTCATTTCATCCCAATCAACAGTCCCATGTCTTAGCTCCATCTCCAAATACCAATTCATTGGTATAACATCTAAGGGATGAATAAAGATATGTACCCACTCCAGTTGAGGTACCTCACCCCAAGGCTTAGTCCATCAAGCTAGATGTTCGCCAGTCATCCTTGTATACTTTTCACTAAGCCATGTTTTTGTGGAGCCAAATATTAATCTCATTACTCTAAGATATTTCTTCTAATCAACAATATTATCCTAGTGGTTTCCCCACCATCTTGCAGGTATAACTCTTAAAGCCAAATCTAGATCCTTTAAATTGTGCTCCTTTGGCATGTCTCTTTCAAAATGGTCAAACAAAATATTAACATCATTTAGCCCCTCATAATAAGGAAATTTATGTACCTCATGCAATCGATTCTGTCAGTTTTCTAATTCTTCATCTCAGTCTGATTAGCATGAACTATCCTTCTCCCAACTAATCTGTCCATCCACAGTGGGATTAATCAGGTATTTGTCTCACACAATGTGATTATATATGTGATCAATGTCTTCATCATTATAGTCATCATGGATTGGCTTTGTGTATTGTGCACCTTGAGCTTGATCCAATGGAACAACTACTCTAAGGCCGTTCTTTTCAAGTACCATGCTCCACTTCTTTAACTTAATAATAGAATTCAAGTAGAAAGCCCAATCAATTCCGAGTAATGCTCGGTATGGATTAATGTCATCTATTTTTCAGTAACTTCAAAATCTACAAGCACACTCTCTCCCTCAATATCTACAACTACTCCATGCAGATGACCCATCCGAATTATCTTTTGTTGGTTTTCCATGCACAACTCCATTGGAAACCACTACAACATAGGTTTCCCCATATGTTCCCAAGTCTTCTTTGGTAGTACATTAGCATCAAATCCTAAGTATAGAATTACCCCGTCCATGTAGAATTCACCAATTTGTGTTATCAAACGCATCTCGCTAGAGTCTTCTTCTTGCTTAGGTTCACCTTATTCAATATGCACTATTTTGGTAATAGCCTGTCTTTACTAGCACACTTATCTATGAGTTCTTGCAACTACCTTTTAACCCCTAAGTAGCTTCATGATGACTTTAGCATTGTGGGATCAAAGTCCTTAGTCCCAGTAATTTCTTCAAATTTCTCTTTTCGTGGGACTATTTGTATCTAAGTTTTAGACATAAAAATTGCTAGATCCATCAAACGTTTTCTAGCCTCCATAAACGTCTCCTTTTCTCTTTGTAAGTCAAATCCAACATTCTTCATGCCAGCCTTACGAGCCCATGTATCCAATATGAGTTGCTTGCCTTCTACATTGTCTTTACTAGTGGCTATACCACTTCGCATTTCTATATTGACACTAGGATTGTCTTCATGTGGCTCATTTATCACCATCTAAATGTTCTCCTTCCTCTATTGGTTCTTCTCTTCCTACATCCTAGCTATTAATATAGGACAATCTTCTATAACATGATCAAATTTCTTATAGTATTGACAAGAAGGATGGGTTGGATTCTCACAGTAGCGTGCCCCTACCTCTTCCATTGCCTCCTTCTCGTCCTCTTCCCCATCCTTGGAATCCTTAATGAGCCACAAGTGAGGCTTGATCATTCTATATGTGAGTTTAAGCCTGCATGCTATACATTGGGGTTTTTTCTATCATCAAGTCATAGCTTCAACAATCTCTTTCATCATGACCAATCAATTTACAAAAGTTACAAAATAGTTGCTTTGGTGACTATACAAACTTTTGCAATAGATAAAAATTGTTTATTAGATGTAGTCGGGACACTTGGTAGATACTACACCAAACAATTGAACCAACGCTTGATCCAGTAGGAGACTCTTGTTTGAGTGGGTTAGGACCTCCTGCAATTATATAGCCTCATTACGTAGGGTACTGATCCTTATAGTGGCTTACTACCTTTCACTTCATGCACCAAACTTGAGGGCATATTCCCGATTGAACCTCCTTTCTCTTCTTCACATCCTGCAACTCCATATGTAGGCTAGCTAACATGACTCGATTTGTTGGGCTCCTATATTCCTGTCCTAGATCAGTGAAGCCTCCAACTTCATCACAATCTCTAATGCTTCAAACTTCATCACAATCTCTAATGCTTCAGCGTGAGATTCGATCTTCTGGTGAGAAAGGTAATATTAAGTGTGGCAATAATGTAGATATGTACCATTCCTTATGTTGTTCGTCTGAAATCTGAAGATTAGCTTGTTTCATTAAGCACATTAACCTCTAATCTAGATCCCACTATCTCCTTTATTTTAGTAACACATTGAGCTTGTGATTTTCGCTTTCTAAATTCTTCATTTAGTGCAGTGTTTGTCTCAACCAACGAAGCATTCAGATCGGTTGTACTATATTTGATATACCATGTAAGCGCTATATCTCATAGCGCTCTAACTAGTTGCACTTTCTTCATGTCATCATCATTGAATTTTTGAGCCTTCCACAGCTTCTGTTACGAACAAAAACTAATTAGGATCCTCCATTCCGCGACCCTTGAATATAGGCATTTTCACTGTATTCATCCTATTGAATAATGGAGGTGGAGGTCGAGGCATAGGCATAGGTGTAAGAGATGTCGGTGGAGATGGAGGTGGAGTGGATGGATGAAGAAACCCAGAAGTGCCCTCAACTTCTCTTTTTGCTGCACTTCGTGGTGTGTTAGGGTTTCACTCTTCATCACTTTGTGAATCCCCTAACAATGGACTGTATTCACCTTCAATGTATCTTTCGCGACCTACTCGGAACTTTTTTCCACTTCACTTAGATCCCGTCTAGCCTCTTTTGGGAATTAATTCAAATTCATAACACCCTTTTTTCACAACAACATTTTAATATAAGTTTTTATCCATTTCAGGTACTTACCTCTCACACCCTTAAAGAATCGGCATCCAACTTCATTATAAAATACAGATGTGTGTATTACAAATTCAATGATGAAACTACCCAAAATACTATCGATCCAATAGTCAAAAACCCTTGCAACCTTATGATAATACTATTTAATATGCTTCATTAGAATAGAATTCCACACTGTATGTTTGTTGTGTTTCTAGGTAGGTTGGCTTTCTGCTAATTTATACAACCACTCGTGTAATTTGCAAGTGAACAATGTAAAGAAAACTTCATTATCTTATGTGTAAATATATCTCTGTAACCAACTATCTTTTGACTAGCGGGGATTGTGATTTTCCTGAGCTGCAAACTCGTGCAACTTCTGATCTACACAATTATGGAGATCTTTCATAGTTGGTATCCACAGATGCCACATCACACATCCCCTAGGTACAACTTTATCTCGGTAAAAGAAATATTTGTTGGTTTTAGGTGGCTTGAACAAACCTACATCGGTTCTTTTGGCAACAATCTACTTAGCGCAGACCAGTCTCACGCGGGGCAGTATTAGGGGATGCTAAAACTAGGCTTTTGCATCTAGAAGGCTATGTGATGTAGCAACAAGGCATTTCTTTAATCTAGGGCCTCATATGACCTTTGTGAACCCTTATCTTCAGAATCACACACTTACATTTATTTTTACTTAAATAAATCTATTAGCTTTTCCTAATTGTTCGAACATGCATAAGTTATCATACAAAAGTAGATCTCGACCTTCACGATGAAATTAAAACAATATTATAGAGAATCGCATCATAACTCAGCATAAACATAAAAACATAAAATATATAGAGAACGCATGGAATTGCTTCAAATAGTCTTTATTACTTCAGATCTTACATGAATACACTTCTTTTGACCTCTGCACACAGCTGTAGGGGCCTGCGGACTTAGCGACGAACTTACCATGGTCTCCGTCCACTGAGCTATAGGAGCCTTCCTCTTCACTAGAATACAAAATTATAGGAAAATTATACTCAATATCCCATTTATCCACTGAACTCCACGTTCTAATTACTCCTAGATGACTTCCTTTTATAGCTTTTACATCGCATTACCATGGTCCATGAACAATGGGAGGAGCTCATTAATTAATCAAAATATCCCGTACCTTTACAAAGTAAGGGGATTTGACCTACCTAAAAGCCCCTTTGACTCTTAACGTTTGGCGCTATTCGTGCTCCGCTCCTCAAAATGCAGAGAATTTACAATATTACATCAAAATTGACTCAAAATTTAGACAAAACTTAGACTTGTGGGACCCCATCCCAATACTCACCCGCTTGGGTGCCTAAATTGTGTTTTTCGAGTCGCCACTATACTTTGTGGCTCCTCACAATGGGTGGGTGCCCACTGAGCACAATGTGGCCGCTACGATGCACTCGCCCATCCGTCACACTTAACCGCCCGCTACCCCCGTGAATGCTTTTAACCGATGCACAGGTCACACATAACTGAACACCCACCTCCAAGTCGCCTTTAACCGAACACTTCCACCCAAGTCACCTTTAACTGAACTCATGTGCTCGTCGCATATCTTGGGCATGCCCACACACATTTAACCGAGGTTTTTGGTTTTTCGACTCTCTTGGGCACTCACCAAATCAAGGCCCTCACGCACCCCTTCCCAAAAAGTTAGACTCTTATAAAAACCAAGATTTGTGATATTATTGAGTACAATAGTAACTTTTTTTATATAAATTTAACAAAATAGAGGAATAAACCAAGTTGGATTTTTATGAAAACAGAGATATGTGATATGATTGAATATAAATGTTCATTTTTGTTAAATCTAAATTTAACAAAATAAAGATATAAATTATTTTTCATTGTTCAGTATCTTCCATCATTCAACCGCATCCCCTAGATTTAGCATTTTACTTTTATTTGTGGAAAATTGTTATTTATTATAATATTTGGCTCAAATTAATATATATATAGTTCATCACCTACATTTAATTCCCGCTATTTCCTTTATT